>APFE030103706.1:0-115604 GCA_000404065.3 Pinus taeda | reverse complement strand
TATTAGATATGAATTCTGGTTAAAGCAATTAAGACAAGATATTTAAATTTTATTTTTTCGACATAGAAATTATACCATAATTTTGGATGCAAAATTTAATTCCTCATTCAAGGAGTACCTATGTTGCATACTTTCGATGGACCTTGCTACATGAAAAAAGGTGATTGCAATCACACTTTTCATGTATTTTTCATTTTTCGTGTGGCGTCCATCGAAAGTATGCAACATGGGCACTCCTTGGATGAGAAATCAAATTTTGCATCCAACGAGTGTTGTCACTCGAAATTTGAGTAACCCATAAGGAGATAAGTTGAAAATACGAGCTAAAAAACTATATTTTTCTTTTTTCCCTCTAAAATTTGATGATGCAATATAATATTATTTTATTATTTCCACTATTATTTTATAATTTCCTTAGAGGCCCATTTTAAACCTCAAAATTCCCCTAATGATTAATAATGAAATCCATTTTCAATTTATCCCATAACTTCAGCGCTTCCTCATCATCCCTGTTTTTTTCCTCGTGTATGGGATTGTCCTTCATAGAACTCCGCTCCTTTTTCCTCCTGTCAGGCTCGCAATCCCCATGCAATCCCCATGTCAATCTGCTCTTCCTGTAAAGATAGATCAAATCCTACTTCACTATGTTCTCTGATCCCCTCGTGATTTTGCTCATGTTGCTTCTTGTTTCTCTAAATTCTCCCCCCTTCTTCATTTTTAACTTCATTCTCTTCCCCTCTGTTTTACTCACTCCCCTCTCATGTTGCATTGTGCTTTGATTTTATCCTCAGAGCCTTACTTCGTGCCCCCTAGCTGCGAGTTTCAATCCCTCTTTTAGCTTTGTTCATTGTTTTTTGTTTTGCAATCAACGTGTTTTGTTTTGCGTTCTGCATTCTGCATTCAGTGTGTTCTGTCTTGCGCTTCTTGTCTCTTCTCTAAGTCTTTGCGCAATGTCTTTCACTCTTTTGATCCTCGGGCTTTCGAGTCTTGCCCCTCCCTTCTTCCTTTATACCCCCTCTGCTTCTTTCAGCTTCTTTCTGCGTCCTTCTGCTCCTCTGTCTTTTTCAAATGGACCCCATGGAGAGCACTCCAAAGAGCCAATCTTGCTCGCATTGTAGAGCTCAAAAGGTTACCATCGATCAGGTCAAAGAGATGGTTAAGAAAGTTCGAAGTTAGACAAGAGTAGAGGACACATTTCTTATGCAGTGACTCATCGAACATCGAAACTCATTTATTATGCAATATAATAAATGAAATTTAAGTCAAAACTACAATAAACATGGGCTACCTAGTAGCTAGTACCTCTCACTTAGCTTAAATACAGCTTAAAAAAAAAACAACAATAGACATAAAATCTCATCACAAAAATAAAACAACTAGTAAAATATATTTTGTATTGTTGAAAGACATCACCAAAATTTAAAAAAAAATGATTAACTAATATTATTTATATTAACATATATACAGGTATATATGTGTGTTTTATTTTTATTTAATATAATTTTTTATATAAATAAATTATTAAAATGTTTTACTATAATAATAAGTCATCTTAAATTTTAAACATAGGGAGAAAATCAAAACTCGTGAAAATGGAAATAATAGAAAACAAAATAATAATAATAATAAATCAAAAAGTTAAATAAAAATGAAATAAAACAAAAAATTAGTAAATAATAGAAATGGAAGTTACTAAACAAACCATAATAAGATCTCAAATAATCACCTTACAAATAAATAAATTTAGAAATTAAAAATAATAATAATAAATGAATTTCCAATTTTAAACTATAGATAAACCACATACATTTTTGGTCAAAGGCAAACTAATGGACAGCGAAAGCAAAATTGAATGCCTAATACCATGTACCATGCCTACAAGAAGTATAATAAGATTTTTTTGTCTTCACAATTTAAAACATAAAATTAGAAGTAAAAAAAAAACAAAACAAAACAAACCATTTTTAGGTATCTTTTTCACTTCCTTTTGTCTATTATAATTTTATTTTAATATATTGATATAGAAAATTTTTTTTTGTAAAATTTTTATTTATATGATTCTTGTTAAGGCTAAGACAGATATTTAATTTTATTTTTTTTTTCGACATAGACATTCTCCATAAATTCATTTATTTTCCACTAAATTAGAATGAGTATAGATTTAAAGTTATTATAACAATTATTACAATAATTAGCTTTTGAAGTTATTTATTATTTATATTGTATATATACATTATTTAATATAAAGATACTAGGCATTGTAATTTTCCCTCCTTATTCGGTAACATAAGTTAAAGATGGAATAAAATGTGCACAAGCACATTTCAATAAACTCTTAACTTTTACAACAAACAATGATGTTGGGGCTAATATTTCTTCCAAAATTATCTATGCACATATCTCTATTTTGCTACAAGGTTATCTAGTCCATTAACTACTTCTGTTACTTCCCTTTATTGAAATGTGTTTCATTATTAAACTTATGAATTTGTTCAAGCACTAAATAATTGCTATCAATTACTTAACCCATAAGAGCGTACTTTTCATTATTAGATTTATGAATTTGTTCAACCATTAAATAATTGCTATCAATTACTTATTGCATAAGAGGCACGTACTAAAATAAATTATAAATCTATTTATGCATTCAAAAATGTATTCTCAACAACAAAAAATCTTAAAATTGTATTGTCTCCATTTATGCATTCAAAAATGTATTATAAACAAAAAAAATCTTAAAATTGTATTGTCTAATATTCCAATAAAAAAAAGCTATTTGTCTTTAAGTGAGGCCTAAATATGTGTATGTTGGGACTTTTATTTTTTGTTTATTGCATAAGAGGCGGGTACTTTTCATTATTATATTTATGAGTTTGTTCAAGCATTAATAATTGCTATCAATTACTTATTGCATAAGAGGCGCGTACTAAAATAAATTATAATTATTGTAACATATAATTTTTAACATAAATATATGGCCCTAGTCTAACTTATTGAAAAAATGGTTCTTTTCATGACATTTTTTTTGGTTAATTTTAATAAATCTGACATACATTTTTAAAAAATTGAGTTTAATTGTTTAATCTGCATAATTCAAGTGCCCCAAGGTTTTTAAGGGTGTTGAATCCATTCATACATTAAAAATGTATTCTAAACAACAAAAAATCTTAAAATTGCATTGTCTCCATTTATGCATTCAAAAATGTATTCTAAATAACAAAAAAACTTAAAATTATAGTCTGATTTATTTTGTGAATTCTGATAAAAAAACTATTTGTCTTTAGGTTAGGCTCTCATAAAAATAAAAAATAAAACTATTTGTCTTTGTCTTTAAGTTAGGCTCTCTTTAGGCATAGTTAGACTATGCCTAAATATATGTATGTTTGGACTTTTATTTTTTGTTTATTGCATAAGCATTAAATAATTGTTATCAATTACTTATTGCATAAGAGG
This sequence comes from Pinus taeda, assembly GCA_000404065.3. Taxonomy (NCBI): domain Eukaryota; kingdom Viridiplantae; phylum Streptophyta; class Pinopsida; order Pinales; family Pinaceae; genus Pinus; species Pinus taeda. The sequence goes on along the minus strand of APFE030103706.1, from coordinate 112,151 downwards.
CATATACTAAAATAAATTATAATTATTGTAACATATAATTTTTAACATAAATATATGGCCCTAGTCTAACTTATTGATGAAATGGTTTTTGTCGTGACATTTTTTTTGGTTAATTTTAATAAATCTGACATACATTTTTTTTAAATCGAGTTTAAATTGTTTAATCTGCATAATTCGAATGCCCCAAGGTTTTTCAGGGTGCTGAACCCATTTATGCATTCAAAAATGATTCTAAACAACAACAAAAATCTTTAAATTGTATTGTCTCTATTTATGCATTCAAAAATGTATTCTAAATAACAAAAAATCTTAAAATTGTATTGTTTGATTTTGTGAATTCCAACAAAAAAATTATTTGTCTTTAATTTATGCGTGCGCCTAAATTATTTGTCTTTAATTTATGTATGTTTGGACTTTTATCCTAACTATATATATGTTTGGACTTTTATTTTTTGTTTAAAGTTATTTCATCTATAAATGTTTGGACTTTTATTTTTTTGTTTAAAGTTATTTCATCTATAAAGCTATTTCGTCCATAAGTTAGATCTATTTTAACTATGGATTTACCAAACACGGAAAAAGACCAAATCTCATCAGATACAAACATATCAACATCTTCAATCTCTAATCTCTTTTAAAAATTGATAAATCCAAAATTAAAATAAATCCAACCTAATTTAATTATGATTATAATATAATATAATATAATTACAAATTATGTATTTTATTTTTATTTTTATATATAATTCACAAAATATAATCAATAATTAAGTATTTATATTTTATATTTTATAAAATTTCACAAAATAATTTATTTTGTAATTTTATTAATAATTTATTATTTTATTTTTATATTTTATTAATAATTATAATTATTAAGAATCAAAATATTTTAAGTACCATTGCATCATGTAGATAAATACATTTGGACTTAGATGGTCGTAATTATGCAGATAAATACATTTGGACTTGGATTGTTTTTGGTTCTGTGAATATTCTTTGAGCATCTAGGCTAATTAAGAAGTTTTATGGCCATTAATTCACATTATATTCTTGGAACGTGCCTCTGCTCATCCACTTTGTAAACTTTGTGCCAACTTGTAAATACATATGCCTATAAATAACAAAACCAAACCTGACAGTTCTGACAGAACTTAGCTGGATAGAGGGTGCTTTAGCTGAATAGAGGGTTTCCAGAATCTTTTGTATGGATCATGGTCTCTTAGCAAAGGGCATACTAGTTGTACCCTTAGAAATCAAAGACAATTGATGAAAATTCCGCATGCTACATATCTTTCCAAAATATCAGAATTCTGGTCTAGAATCCTCTGTTAGAAGTCTTAAAAAAAAATTGGTCTTAAAAAGCAATTAATTCCCACCCCTCTCCTCACTACACAAGAAGGGGAGGAAATTAGGAAAACGGAACAAGTTAACAGAAATTACTGCTGACACTGAATTCAAGAGCCATTGGCGTGGGCAAAGAATTTATTGAATAAAATAGTGCTGCCTGCCCCTGAATTCAAGGGTGTCGGCGGCAGCATAGACTAGAATGCAGAAACTAATCTACAAACAAAGACAGGTTCGAATGCAGAAACTAATCTACAAACAAAGACAGGTTCCCTGTGACTTGACTCGAACTAGCACCTGGAACTGACTGACCACAAAAAAATAATGCTGAGCTCTAGACTTTGATATGTACATCATTGCCGAGAAAGTTGGAACATCAGAAACACAAGTTTCTGAGATCCTCTGCTCTTCTCTTGGACTTTTTCAATACTTATAAACTAAATATCTCTTTGACAATACATACAAGCAGCCTGGACAAATGACTGCATGCTATCTCTTTGCATACACATTGACTGCATGCTATCACCTTTTATTTCCTGAAGAAAAATGAATGGATGTAGATAGAAAGACAAATTACTGCATGCTATCTCTTTGCGTACACATTGACTGCATGCTATCTCTTTGCGTACACATTGACTGCATGCTATCACCTTTTATTTCCTGAAGAAAAATGAATCGATGTAGATAGAAAGACAAATGACTGCATGCTCAATTTGCGCACACATAGACTGAATGCTATCCCCTTTTATTTCCTGAAGGCAAATGAAGGGATGCAGATGGAAAGACAATGCACTTACTATCCAACACATCTGGCTTGATTTACGATGTCCCTAGAGGTAATAATAACTTGATGAATCTGCACCATCAGGAATATCTCTACTTAGCATAGAGCGTGCTTCCATAATACAACGTGGTGGTTCCAGATCCTTTTCTTGCAGAGTATGTCCTTGCAACGTCTGCATCTGAGATGCAAAAGTATCATCCAGAATCTGAACAAAGTACAGAAGTAATCATAGATATCAGTGCATGGTCAGTTCCACTATAGTATAGAGAGAGAAGATTGGACAATTTCATTTTATATGGACGAATATGCAGACATTCAAAAAAATGGACAAACATTTTATATGTGAAGCAGATGCAAAACATTCGAAGGAATGGGAAAATAAAAGCAATTAGACACGGGGAGGCTCTTACCCCCAAGGCAAAACAAGAACCCTTGTACCAAGATCTGTTTTCTTTCCTGTTTTCTAAGAAATTTAGGACTTCCTGCAACCATAACCACTTATATGCATCAGAATTATGTGAGATAAATTATATTCAACCAAAAGGTGTGGATTGTTGGTAGAAAATACGAGAGAGAGAGAGAGAGACCTGCCCCATTCTATCCCAAAAGCCACGACAAATGGCAACGAAAATCCGGCTGGTAAAGATATCATGCAGACGAGAAATAGTGTCCATGAGCTGAACATTTAAGGGCTGCATTCTTTCTCGAATTTCATTTTCACCTCCTGCTTCCTTTGTGTCTTGAAGAATTCTTTTGAGTTTTGTTGTACGTTGTACATGTGTCTAGAAAAGTCAAGCACGAGATCAGCATGGGCCATTTTAACACAGCCGTATTGATTAACGATAATTCATCAACATAAGAAAAAATGTTCATTTAGCAATGAGCCCCCAAAAATGATCGGCATGGAATCCTTCAATTAAATCCGCAAGTGCTTCTATCATGCGCATTCATTTCAGGCAAGATCAATCTAATGAGCTTTTGCACAGCAAAAGTTATGTAATGAAGCATAGTTAAACCAAGGTCAATGCAGAAAGCCTTCAAGTATAAAAGAATCACGACAGATATTTTTCTTGAACTAACACTTACACTCCAGGTTCAGGTAACATTCACACTTCAAGCATACTAGTTAATTGACAATCATAATTCCAGATCAACTTAGACACAGGATACACGTACATTGTCTAAAAGTTTCTCCACAATAGCTTGCAAGAAAGACTTGTACTTAGTTCTCAACATAACAGTAATCCCATTCATTTGCTCTCCAAATAACATCTTCCTATCTCCATTTGCAGGTATAAGCAGGCAAGATGCCCAGGACCTGAGTTGTGTCTCAACTTTAGGATGCAACACATCAAGGATCCTCTTGATAGTGTTCAAAAATAATCCCAACTGCACATCAAAGAACATCTATTATTGTCATATATATCTAGGAAAAATTCAAAATATGTACAAGTCTGTAAAGCCGAAGAGAACTCTCAAAATTAAAAATTGCAGTGCTAGCAAAAAGGCCTTACCTGACTGGGAACACTGTAAAGACATACAGCATTGCCTCTGGTTAACTTTTGCATGTACTGAAGGCCAAATTTCTTTGGTATCATACCATCTTTCAAAGGAATCAAGATCTCAGAATACTGTTTCTCCAATGCTCTCACCACTGCCCTCTCTATTATTGTGATTGCCTTCAATTCAACCAATGTATTTTATAAGTTTAACATCTACATATTGTACTTAGAAAAGTTGAATTACAGATAAAATGTAATTTGTTATATTCAGATCCATGATAAAATGTAAGATATATTCCACCACATACATTTTCCAAATCAACCGAGTATTCAGGCCAGCGATTAACAATGACTTCGTACTCATTCAGAGTTTCTTTGATGTGCTCATACATTTCCTCAACAAATTGCGAGGTAGAGTGTTGTGTGGTTGTTTCCGTCCATCGAACCTACAATGCAATGATGTGCAGCCGAAGTGCTACTATTCAATATCATGCCTTTAAGGGTACCTTAAGTCCAACAACTATTTTACTAAAATGGGACTCCAAGGTATCAATTAATCACATTAAAAATATATAAAAACAATGAATCATATATAATAGATCCCAAAATTAGCAGATTTATAAGATAATAACTAGATTGTCTTGCAACTCACCTTATCGAACTTGCACAAATCAAGCAGATGAAGGCGTTTTTCTTGTATCCAAAGGACAATGTATAGATGAAACAAATCCTTCGAGTCCACACCTCCTTTTATTGGACTATAAATTTATGCAGACATGAAAACCATATTAGATCATCCTTTCAGGCTTGTAAAACATAATATTTTTCATGACAGAATAAATGAAAAACCATCAACTATGAGAACTTGTTTTTTATGCTGGACATACCAGATATTCCAGGATGTAAGATCCCTTTGAAAGTCAGCAGTTGCAATTAAAAGCTCTGTTACAGGAGTGGAAGGGCTAGAAGGAGGGCAAGCAACAAGAAATTGTCGTAGTCTGTTGCACAGCTCCACACTGTATACACCTGCAGTTATATTTGGGAGATCTATGCAGCTGGAAAAGAAGGCACAATGCAAGCACAACTGTTAAAGGAAGCTCTTTTAGAACATTGATAATTTGCTTTGATCAGACGCAGAAGAGGGGTACAGAACCTCAAAGACGAAAGAAACTTAGAGCTGTAATGCTCTTACAATTGAAAGGAATCTTGAAAAATAGTAGCACATTCTTTAACTCCAGCTAAATAGAAATAGCTATCGCCAAGTGTATTCTATTTTCATACATTGCCCTTTAAACATTGCTCAGTCAACATACAGATAGAGTATAGGATTTAGAATGTGAAGGTTCACATATTTGATCTGGCTGCATACCTTGGAAGAATGTGTTGATTGTGGATTTTAATATCAGTATGCACTTCATTGCCAATATTCATGCAAAGTGCCTTCATTTTGAGATAAGCTGTTGAAATGGTTAAAGAATCCATCAAAAAACCTTCACTGTTGCTTGTCATAAATTCCTCTGTTTCGGCCATGTGCCGCTTGCATCTTTTCCTCGCAGCCATCTGTGATAAATGACATGACAGTGCAAAATTATCATAAGGTTAGACTCAAAATATGCCAGTAAAAACAAGCATAAGCAATACATTTTTCCAAAATCAAGGGTTCCCTTCTTATAATAAAATAATAGTTATAGAAGATTTGCAGGTATTATCAGTGTGATGCTGTATCAATCAAAGTACTGGAAATGTTAAGACGAAGGATTGCCATGATGGAACACAAATATATAGAAATACGAATGCAAATATCAGACGTTCCCAGATTAACGTTAAATCCGATATTTGCACTTTCAGACGTGATGACTAATGATATATTCATGACCTAACGTTAAAACCATATTTTCATACTAAATAATCATATGGACGGGGACTAGCAAGAAATGCTCCATGCAATTTATCAAATGATCAGCTAACAGGTTCAAGTCAGGTTTGCCTAATAGTGGAGAAGACCTAAAACTACATAAATAAAACTAGTGCTCCAAAACATCATCTGCAAGTTGTCTGATGCAGTTACGACAACAGTCCAATATAATAACATTGTTTGATTCATAGATAATAGTTATTATCCAATTCCACAATATTTTTTTAAATACACTTTATGAAAATGAATAGCACCAAAATAATTATTCAAGTTGAGAAACCTTCCATTAGTTCTCTGCACTTAAAGTCCTAGAAATCATAGCCATAATAAGAAATGATACAACGCTCCTAGGATGCCTATACCTATTCATTAGGATCATGATCTTATGAAAATGAACAGAATCGAAATAATAATTCAATTTGAGAAACCTTCCATTAGTCCTTAAAAATGCTAGCATTCCTGTACCTTTTGATAATCTTATGTCCCTAGAATTACTCCTGAGAAAATTTTCACCTGGTGCAGATAAGCTAGCACACACAAACACTATCCTAATCTTAACTGACTAATCGTGACAATTGCTAACCTGATAAAGTTTTACACTTCTGTTGTATCTAATTCATCCTAAGCCACAAAATCCACAGATAGTACATGATTTTTTAATAGAACAGATAATGTGCTGTGACAGCATCCTAATCGGCATTGTTGTTTTAGCACTTTTCCACACCCATGTGTTTTATATTAACAGAAAACAAGGCTTAACTAAGAAAAAATTGTGGAGTTGATGATTTCAAGTTATTAATTTTATTCAGCTAGAATGCCCAAAAACTAGAAAGCCTTTATTTTAACCAAATATAGATTTTAATAGAGTAAGTAATTTTCTTTGTACTTGAGGAGAAATTTTCTTGTAGTGAGTTGCAGTGAAATCATTTCTTTTGTCAAGATGGTCTTCAACCAAAAACAAGCATGTGATGTTATTGACAAGCTAAATTACCATATCTTTCATTGAAATAGCTTCATCATGCATCCAAACTCAGTAAACTTGTAGTGCCAACAAGAGAAAGGAAATAATCTCCCATAATTTTCAAAGATGAGTTTTGTTACGGCAGTATGGCTATATAAAGATGAGTTTTGTTACCGTACATAAATAGAAATTAGAATACATCAGGGCAGACATATCAATTATAGGCTGCCACTCCATACATGGCAAGGATAAGTTTGAGAAAATGGGATGAACTTTATTATGGAGACTTCTTAGGATCACAGCAGTTCGATTTTACAAACCATGAAGCAAGATGAGAAACGTTTTACTTTCTAACTGCAGACTACAGCTAAAGAAGTAATACCTGCTCAAAGATTACATAATGAGTAAATATATTTCCAAAATAGAAAAATCCAACTTCAATCGTATATAAAAACTTAAAATTTGTAAACTTTAAATAGAGGAAACGCTTACAGTCTATGTGACTGACAAATTCAACCTTACTGTGATTAGTGAATTCGTGATTCTAGAGTATTTCATGACATTACTACATGTTGCCACAAAATCTAGCAGACCTTGTGATGGCTTTGATGAGGTGAGGGCCAGACCCTGTAGCAACAATGAGGAGATATTACCACTGCTGCTCTTCAGCTGAATTTCACAAGGGAGGCTTCCCTGTAATCACCTATAAGGATAAAGTGTAAGACTTAAGGTGATGTAAATAGGCTAGGTAAATATACCCTATGTTGCAGAAGGCTCATTTTTTCTTGGTAAGGGAGCAATGTACCATATGCCTAGACTAGGTAAAGACCTCTATAAGCTAGGGTTACCTGATGAGGTGAGGGCCAGACCCTGTAGCAACAATGAGGAGATATTACCACTGCTGCTCTTCAGCTGAATTTCACAAGGGAGGCTTCCCTGTAATCACCTATAAGGATAAAGTGTAAGACTTAAGGTGATGTAAATAGGCTAGGTAAATATACCCTATGTTGCAGAAGGCTCATTTTTTCTTGGTAAGGGAGCAATGTACCATATGCCTAGACTAGGTAAAGACCCCTATAAGCTAGGGTTACCTGATATACAATGATACAAGAATACCTAGACCTATAAAGATTTAAAAAAGGGTTCACTTGAAGATTAGATCAACAAAGCAATAGAGAACTCAGAAAACCCTCAAATAGGCTTCAAGCTGAAGCTCAACTCGAGTTAAGGTTTTCCAAGGCACAAAATTGTTTAAGGAAAGATGATGACAGCCCTCTTAGGGGAAGATTTACCACCATAAACGCTAGATTTTGCATTTAAGAAAGGTATAGGGAGATAATCCTTGGGATATTATCCAGTAACATACATTCGCAATGGCCTAGAAACAATTCGACCCTAGGAAAAATCCCTAGCGGCTTCCCCTTGAAAAGCCTAGGAAGCAAGAAATGAAAGAATATTTTATTTTTGAAGATTTTTTATTAACACAAATTTCACTAGTGCCTAATCCTACTTGGGTGATGGAGTCTTATGGCAAATTTTTGGAGGAAGAAGACAATTGATTGGAGTAGGGGGGGAAATCCGTTTTCCACTTTATAAAGCCCTAACCTATGTCACACGGTTCGGGTTTGAATTCGAGTTCGGCAACAATTAAGTTCGATTCGAATTCGAATTTTCTGATGAGGTTTGAATGAGGTTCAACATTAAATTCGAATATACGTATTTTTCAATATATATATATATATATGACAAAATAATAAAAAGTAAAATCAATCAATAAAGCTATGTGAGTAGCAATGAGCAACCATGAGCCACAAATCACAACCACTATTCACTTCATGCTCTGGGTGGTGGGGACAAGTAACATCTAGAAATTGAATTTAGGAAATTGCAAAGAATACAACATGCAGCAGCAACATTGAGCACAGTAGAGCGAGTACACTCAGATTGAAGTTGGCTTGTGAATAAAGCCAAACCAGTGGCCACCGCAGGAAACTAACTGGCGGGAAGTGAAACAAGAGAAAACCATGTGTTTCCCATGGCTTTTCTCATAAACCTTAAAACAACTGACAAAAACCACCCGAACTCTAACCTCGAACCCAAAAAAAAATATTATAAATTATAAAATTCATCTTTAGGTTCGCCTTCAGATTCGAATTCGTTGAGGTTCGAATTTATAAAGCCATAACCTATGTCACACGGTTCGGGTTCAAATTCGAGTTCGGCAACAATTAAGTTCGATTCGAATTCGAATTTTCTGATGAGGTTTGTATGAGGTTCAACATTAAGTTCGAATATATGTATTTTTCAATATATATATATATGACAATAATAAAAAGTAAAATCAATCAATAAAGCTATATGAGTAGCAATGAGCAACCATGAGCCACAAATCACAACCACTATTCACTTCATGCTCTGGGCGGTGGGGACAAGCAACATCTAGAAATTGAATTCAGGAAATTGCAGAGAATACAACATGCAGCAGCAACATTGAGCACAGTAGAGCGAGTACACTCGGACTGAAGTTGGCTTGTGAAAATCTATCAACAAACATAGTAAATAAAGCCAAACCAGTGGCCACCGCAGGAAACTAACTGGCGGGAAGTGAAACAAGAGAAAACCATGTGTTTCCCATGGCTTTTCTCATAAACCTTAAAACAACTGACAAAAACCACCCGAACTCTAACCTCGAACCCAAAAAAAAAATTAGAAATTATAAAATTCATCTTTAGGTTCGCCTTCAGATTCGAATTCGTTGAGGTTCGCATTTGAGGTTCGACTATCATGTTCGCCGAACCTGAACAAATTTGAAATTTTTTTTTGGGTTCGCCAAATTTCAAACCTCAAGGTTCAAATTTGGCGAACCCTGTGACATAGGCCCTTACTATCTTTTTCGTGAGGGAGGAAATTAAATAGAAGATGCACACACTAGTTCTTCTATGGATTTCAAGGAAGAAAATATTTAACATGCAAGATTTCCAACCAGTAATATGCTTTTAGTTAAGGATCATACAAAAACCATAGCATTAATTCATTTGCATGCAAAATAATGAAAAATCAGCGATAAACTTACAATTTCTTCCACGAAAAGACCTTTCAATCCCAAAAAGACATCTCCAATACAAAATTCAATCTCAAATAGCAAATGCTCCATAAGAACCACATCTCCACAAGTAACGAAAAAGACAAGGCTAATTTGTGCCCTAGAAGAGAGGGTTGAAATCTCAAATGTGATGATGAATGATAAGAGTGAAGGGATCCTCTATTTATATGAGGTCTATCCCTCTACACAGATATATTAGCCTACAAGCCCCTAAACAAGTTTGATTTTGAATGTTTGACAAGACAAGGGGTTACAACTTACAAGCCAACCCCAGAGCTCAAAATAATAAAACAATGCCATAAAAGCCCACATGTGGGTCAATATCCTCCAAAAGCATGCCATGCCCTTTTTGGGTTATTAATGTTATAAAATTGCGTGGAATGGGTTAGTGAGATGTGTCAGCATCATAATCAACTCCAAGTCTTGAGTGGAGACATCCAGAAGTGCCTCAAAATGCCTCCCCGTGTCAAAACCATGGTCTAGGTGCCTTATGTCACCTTCTCAAGGGCTATTTAGGTGATGTGGCATCATCTCTCTCCAATATTTCGGCTCCACGTGTGAGTCCTACCTTGTCATCCTGGGGATGACCATCAACATCTGGACTCCGGATTAAGCAATGCCCATCAAACAATGTCGATGCCAACATACAACATCAAGAAAATCCAACACCAAGCAAGAGAAGCTCAATGATTTAGCATCTACACTTGCTCTAAGGTGTCAATCATCAACTAGAATCATCAAGGTGCCCAAAGCTATGTTCTATAGGGGCAACACTACATCTACAAGACCATCACTACTCTCTAGACAATGTAAAACAACATGGACAAGTATATAATGTGCCCTCAAAGGCCTCCACAGTTGTGTGAAGAACTACCTAGGGCAAAACCATCAAGATCAAGTGAAAGCCACCAATCATTAGGGACAATGACCATAGATGCATCATGGTGGACCATACTTAATTGTAAGGGCATAATAACACTTCAAACTATGATCACCTTCAAATATCTAACTAGACCATGTCATGTAAAAGTGTTCCCTACGTGTGTTAAGGATGGCTAGATGCTCAACCCTATTAGGTGTTTCCAACCCCCAAGGGGAGGTGACATTTTCTAGGTCAACGCTTCAATCTATAGGTGCTTGTGATAATATTGGCAATGTGTCAAGGTCATGGGATCAACTGATAGAGGTGAGTTAAACCTTTCCTCGGCCTGCTTTTTCCACCCCTCTGATGCACCCTTTACTTTTTATAATGTTTTCATTAGAAGCATAGCTCAGGTGTTCAAGTTTACTTTTAATGATTTATCATTTATTTTACCCCTTAATGATGAGTTAGTTTCTCAATCATTGGGGTTGGGACATGCAAGGGTTCCTTGAGAGCATCAAGTGGCTCAGGAACTGGGTGATAGCTAATGTGGGGGGTAGAGCTCATGCTAGCCTTTTTCCCCGTGCGCTAATTAATTTCTTGGCCATCTTTTGCATTTTAACTTTCTTTTTTGTTCATTGTGACCATTTTATGCTTGAATCGTTCTTCAGTTGCATCAACCTTGAAGGCAGAGTTTTTAGCCCAAACTCAAGGATGAGGATATGAAGGTGCCAATCCCAATGAACCAATGACCACATGCCAAATGAATGGAGCTTAAATTTGGTAATGGTGGAAAATGGTCAGTATGGAAAAATCATGGACACGCCAAGTAGTGTGCCCCTCCTATAACCTAAGGCCTCAGAGGAGGTCCCACTGGATTAGGATCAAGAACCAACCTCCTTGTTAAAGTGAGAGAATAGGTTTACAATCAAGATCAGTCAATGGAGGGGAAGGACTTCAAGGAAATGTGTCATGGTCATGGGATCAACTGATAGAGGTGAGTTACACCTTTCCTCGGCCTGCTTTTTCCACCCCTCTGATGCGCCCTTTACTTTTTTATAACGTTTTCATTGGGAGCATAGGCTCAAGTGTTCAAGTTTACTTTTAATGATTTAGCATTTATTTTTCCCCTTAATGATGAGTTAGTTTCTCAATCATCAGGGTTGGGACATGCAAGGGTTCCTTTTAGAACATCAAGTGCTTAGGAACTGGGTAATAGTTAATGAGGGGGGTAGAGCTCATGCTAGCCTTTTTCCCCACGCGCCAATTAATGTCTTGGCTATCTTTTGCATTTTAACTTTCTTTTTTGTTCATTATGACCATTTTATGCTTTAATCGTTCTTTACTTGCATCAACCTCAAAGGCAAAGTTTTTAGCCCAAACTCAAGGATGAGGATATGAGGGTTCTAATCCCAATGAACTAATGACCACAAGCCCAATGAATGGAGCTTAAATTTGGGGAATGGTGGAAAATGGTCAGTATGGAAAAATCATGGACATGCCAAGTAGTGTGCCCCTCCTATAACCTAAGGCCTCAGAGGAGGTCCCACTGGATTAGGATCAAGAACCAACCTCCTTGTTAAAGTGAGAGAATAGGTTTACAATCAAGATCAGTCAATCAGCCAAAGCACCCCTTAATTTGTGTTAGAATGCTAATTAATGTCTTGGCCATCTTTTGCATTTTAACTTTCTTTTTTGTTCACTGTGACCATTTTATGCTTTAATCATTCTTTAGTTGCATCAACCTCAAAGGCAGAGTTTTTAGCCCAAACTCAAGGATGAGGATATGAGGGTGCCAATCCCAATGAACCAATGACCACAAGCCCAATGAATGGAGCTGAAATTTGGGGAATGGTGGAAAATGGTCAGTATGGAGAAATCATGGGCATACCAAGTAGTGCCCCTCCTATAACCTAAGGCCTCAGAGGAGTTCCCACTAGATTAGGATCAAGAACCAACCTCCTTGTTAAAGTGAAAGAATAGGTTTACAATCAAAATTAGTCAATCAGCCAAAGCACCCCTTAATCCGTGTTAGAACGCCCAAAAGTAAGTAAAAGCACATGACTTTAAAAGGGTTCAAGTACCTTCTGAATGGCGACCCACCTTCCTACAAGAGTGTCGAATGGTGAGAGGTGTCTGACCGATGCAAAGAGCAGAGGAATATGGAATGTCTTCATATACTAAGCAAATGTAGGGTTGTTGGATGGTTGGTTGCCCAAAGCACCCCTTAATCCGTGTTAGAATGCCCAAAACAATAAGTAAAAGCACATGACTTTAAGAGGGTTCAAGTACCTTTTGAATGGCGACCCATCTTCCTGCAAGAGGAGTGTCGAATGGTGAGAGGTGTCTGACCGGTGCAAAGAGCGGAGGAATATGGAATGTCTTCATATACTAAGCAAATGTAGGGTTGTCGGATGGTTGGTTGCCCAAACAAGGAGAAAATTTTCCTCCTGTGCGAATACCCACTTTTCTGTGGGTAACATTTGGCTCCAACCTGGGATATGTGCTCATCATAAAGTGCATGATCCATATGCTCAGATTGGGAGTGCATGAGAACACCGACAATACCCAAGCTTGCAAACCTATTACCCATACGCTCAAATCAACTTGTTGATAGCATGTGAACAAGGTGTTGATCGTCACACTTGCGATTATAAGATATATAAAACAAATACTAGAAAGAAAAGTTAGCTAAATGCAATCTAATCTAGTATACAAACACATCAGCATGAATGATGAATAAAGTAGGATGCACACACAATAATGCAAACGCACTAATGCAATGCAACTATCTAAATGTAAATGCATCAGGTTCCATCAAACAACGTAAGGTGTTTGCCTCTCACAAGGGAGGACAACAGCGCACCACCCATTGTTTCTTTTTAATGTTTTGGGATATGTTTCTTATTTTTGCTTGCAGGCATTGTTTTAATTTGACAGACATTTCCTGATGATGACTCAACCTTATTTGGATCTTTCAAGGACCTTTGGCTCAAAGTAGTTTTGTTTCACACACTGATATTTGGGGTGTGTATCAGGCTTGGCTTTATCAGGATGCTTTGGGAAAGGGAAAGGTTCCACATCTTCAACATGCTCAAGCATTTGGGGCTCTCCCTACAAAATGAATGATCCCCCATGGTGGGCATGGTAGCATATGATAAGACCTTCATAATTTCCAACCTATAGATGCACACCACTTTCTAGACAAAAGCAGACCCCAAGCATCTAGAACATCAATGACTACATTATCCATTATCCTAGTGATTTGCATTTCCAACTAGTCCATAACTCTTAAAAGCAACACATTAGTTGAGGCCCCAAAGTCAAGCATACAGTTATGCAAAATTAGATTGTTTAGCACTAAAGATAATAGGAAGGGTGCATGGCCGCCATTTCTTCGATCATTGTACATATTTTAAAGTATCACAGGAAGATCCTCAGAATCTTTTTCAAGGTTAAGCACCTTCTTAAGTTGCTCTCTTTGGGGTTCAAGTTCAACCAACTATAAACACTTCCCCTACATCCACATCCAAAGACACATTGTTTGAATTAGATGTATTGGTTTTAGAGATGTTCCTAAGAGGTACTAGTGTAGGCGACCTAACACTCTTTTGAGGGATATTACTATTACTACTACTTTCTTGAGGGTGTTTAGCATTCTTTCTAGAGTTTTGCCCATTACCTCCTTCTTCAACAACCATGATTAGCTCATCAAAATCACTACTAGGTTCTTCAGTGGTTTCCTCATGTTGTTGTTGAGAACGAATCACCAAGCTAAGTATTAGATGCTCTGGGGTTTCTTCTGTTGATTTTTCATAAGAGAAATTGAACTTCTGATATGATCATTACTTTCCAATGATTTCTTAAACAAGTCAACTTATGTCACATACATCAGTAAGCAATTATACATAGAAAATCTCAACAATAATGCAATAATGACAATAGGATCATAAAGAGACAACCAAGCACAAAAGAGATACAAATTTACCCTAGGAAAACCCAACCTCGAGAAAAACCCATCAATCTTTTCTTAGGAGAAATTGTTCAATTCATTGAAGTACAATCTAATACTTTTCAAGTCGAACTTGGTCAAACTAACCACAGAATCCACATAGGTCAAACCTGGTAAAACATGCCAAAATTCACCTTCATACTGCTGCCTAGAATTCAATCAACCGGGCCAAAATTCGACCTCCTGTAGCTACTCAAAAGATTCGGTCAACCTACCCAGAATTCGGTCAAACTGTCCAAAATTGCAGCTCGCACATGTGAGGTCAATTTTTTGGTCAAAAGCAAGACAAATTCAGTTGCCGCAGAAAATCATCTTCCTCACGAAACTCGGCCTCTTTCTCAGTCCTCTTCGCAAATGTGAGAGAGAGATGTAATGATTTTTGTTATGAGTGAGTGAACAAATGAGGAGGGTTGACGCCCTATTTATAGTGATTTAGGGTGCCCCCAAGCGGTATGTCCTTATGTTGGACCGACTTGACTTTTGGAGGAAAATTAAATCAAAATTTAAATTTTAAAGTTCTCCCTTTGGATTTCCTTTTAAGGTCGACTTGGAGTAGCTAGGAATACCAACCGCAACTACCCATAAATCAACACTCCCTCTTAGCTAGGGAGTTATTCACCTTGACTTCCTCAAATGTCCTCTTTGTTGAACAATTTTTCATCCCAAGAAAAGATTCAATGAGCCTGCTATGTTAATCTATCCATCCACTTCATGTTCTATTCTAGAATATGAAGTGGAAAGCACCATGCAAAAGATCTAGTTACCCACTAGCCAAATACCCTTTAGTGATATGGTCAGGTACCCCTTGACCGGAGTAAACACAAGACCATGTGGAAAGCATCATGCAAAGGATCTAGTTACCCACTCGCCAAATATCCTTTGCAAATCGATCTAGTCACCCACTAGCCAAATAGCCTTTGGCGATATGGTCAAGTACCCCTTGAACAGAGTAAACACAAGACTAGTCCTAGGTCACCAACTATCCAAGTCGTCACTTGGAACCAGGTCAGTGTCCCTGATAAATGGTGAAACCCTGGGCCAATTTACCATTCCTTCATGTTGTCACATGATACTTGAATGATAAAACACTTGCCCGATGTTATGGGGCACTCACTTTATCTACTAACCAAATAACCCTTGGTAATACGATCAAACCTTCTGACCCGAGGAGCACTCTGGGCTTTGATGCTCTCTAGCCAATCTCCCTACCACATTACATGGTTCTTGGTCAATACCCTTGACCTAGGCAAAATATTTTCCCTTTGATGCTACAACATCAACACTCCCTCTAACTGAGGGAAACATTCTCAACCACTCCAAGTTTGACCCTGAAGTAAACAAACTTCATCTAGACTATCAGCAACCTTCTCGTCTATACTAGATCCTCACTACTCCCTTTTGTACTGTGTCTCAGTCATTGATCTCAAAGTGCTTCAACCTGTCATCACAATCATCTCCAGCACCTAGTCAAACAATACAGTGAGTAGCTTCTGAAGCCACACTGCTTCACAACTCACCAAACTAGCTACAATACATTCAGCCTATGCAGTTTTCAGTGCGACAAATGTCTACTTCCTGCTCATCTAGAATACCGTAAGCAAAACCAAAACTTAAGCAACATCCTGATGTGCTCTTCTTGTCTTCTGCACTCTCTGCTCAATATGAATCTGTATATCCGAACAATTGTACTTCATTTGAGACATATTTTAATCCATATCCAATAGTTCCATGCTGCCACCTCAACACATGTGTCGCATGCCTCGGCTCAACCATAAACAGATCAGCTTCCTTCACTAGATCCATCACCACAATTGCTTTCCAGATACTCTGACTAGGTCCTTCCTCTAACACAAACAGATCCTGTTGTGGCAATCTTGGCTTGCTCCCCCTACCACTATTGCTTCCTAGTCACTTACGCATATATGGTGTCTGGCATGGTCGACTTAGAGAAGGCATACTGCTCGTAGAGACCTCCCATCTTTGAGCATCTAGTCTGACAATCTCAATCCCATGACATCCACTTGGATGGTTGGTCCTTCCACTTTGCCTGATTGTCTGTATACAGTGGGATCTACCAAATCTGAATCAGAGTTAGAGCCACTTAGCTTGCTTTAGCTTGATCAGATTGATCACCATGGGGGTGGCCATGGACTTGAAATCCATCATCCCAAATCTCTGAAGGATCTCAATAGTACATTTCCCTTGCCCAAGGAAGTAATGCATCAAACCTAGATCCTTCATCTTGGGATCCATCATCCCAAATCTCTGAAGGATCTAAATAGTACATTTCCCTTGCCCAAGTGTTAATTTTAGGTATGTTCTATGCTTAGAGCAATTTATTTCAATTTTCACAGTTAGCTCCATATCTTTTCCAAATTAGCAATCACATCAGCATTAAAGTAAACTGCAGATAGAACATAAACATAAATTGCAGAAGACAACCCAAGACAAGAGAACAGAAGATGTGGCGGTAGCCAAGGAAAAACCCCAATGTGAGGAAACCCTTGATCAATTCTTCTTATATGTTCTTCAATAGTTCACCAGAGAGAGAGAGAGATAGTATTTTTACAACAGAAGTCAACACTTTGACTTATCTAGATAAGAGCATAGATCATCTCTAAGAAGATGATACACGAGATCAGTTGAAGACATGTTGCTTCAACTGATTCTCCAAGGTGACTCCTTCACCTATCATTGAGCTGCATTTCGTCATCATGCTGCACCTCACCGCGTTGCACCATGCTGCACCCATCATCACTATGCTGCATCTCATCACACTTCATTAATCATGACCCATCATTGTACTGCATTATGTGCCATTGCTGCACCATGTTGCCATCCTGACCTATGTGTTGGTTGCACCTTGCTTGCTTGTTGTCGCTAGCATGCTTGTTGTCCTTAGCATGCTTGTTGTTGCATGCTAGTTGTCCCTTGCATGCTAGTTGTAAGTTGTAACATTGCATGCTTGGTGTATTTGTTGCTAAGTACCATACAACTGTCCCAATGTTAGTTAGTTGTCCCTTGCATGCTGCTCTCCTTCGGAGACAGATGCTCCGGCAATTCCTGGCAGTTCTGGTTGTTCTCGGCAATTCCAGTTGTTCCCGGCAGTTCTAGCAGTTCCAAACAGTTCCGACTTTTCTTTTCCGGCTTTTCCAGCAATTCCGACTTTTTCGACAATTCCAGCTTTTCAGGCTTTTCCAGCAGTTCCAGATTTTCCGGTAGTTCCAGCAGTTCCAGCATTTCTGACAGTTTCGGCTTTTCCGAATTTTCTAGCTTTTCCGGTAGTTCCGGCTTTTCCAGCAATTCCGGCTTTCTGCCCTCTGGATCAGGGCAACGTTATCCCTTAGGATCTCTCCTCTTACTAAAACCCAAAGACAAGTAGAGAAAGGAAGAGATCCCAAGTGTGTGTTGAAATGACTTGAAGGCCACCTCTATTTATACTAAAACGTTGAGCACATGTTGGGTTTATTTGGTTGCTAGCCGACCTTGACGAATTGTCTTATAACACAAATAAATTCATAACTCCATGAATACTTATCGGAATCGGATGATCTTTAGATCAATCCTACACCTCTCGATGAGAGGGATCCAAGAAAAATATCAGCTGCCATAGTTGCCAATTTTAACACTCCCTCTCAACTAGGGAGAATTCCATCCGCTGATCCATATGTCCAACTGTACTATCTCTGCCATCAGTGCCCTGCACTGCTCTGATCTACTGAGCTCTGCTCTGCTCTGCTGAACCATGAAGAATAAGAATTGATCGAGAATGTCTCATACCATTCTCTACTGACCCGAAGTCAGTTTCATCTGAAGAGAGTGTGTCACATCACTCTTACTGACACAAAGTCAGTTTTATTGATCCCAGATCAATATCACAAGAGAGTGTCTCAAACCACTCATACTGATCCCAGATCAATGTCAGAAGAGAGTGTCTCAAACCACTCATACTGATCCCAGATCAGTTTCATTGATCCCAGATCAATGTCACAAGAGAGTGTATCAAACCACTCATATTGATCCCAGATCAGTTTCATTGATCCTAGATCAACGGAGGTCATCCTAGCATAGGGAGTAGGGTAGATACAACGGTGCGTCCATCGATAGAACTACTATGGTCCCTATCCTCATTTCCCTACTCATTGATCAGATGAGAGGTACTTCCCATGAGTCCCCGGACTGCATGGGTAGGATGCCTCGACAGGAGAACTAATCATCCTGTCCACACGACAACGAATCACCTGTCCAGTGGATGCCACGGAGAACTAATCATCATGTTCCACAGTTGCCACGAGAGAACTAATCATCCCGGCCCACAGGAGAACTAATCATCATGTTCCACAGTTGCCACGAGAGAACTAATCATCCCGGCCCACAGGGGAACTAATCATCCTATTCCACAATCGCCACGGGGTATCACAGGGGAAGGTTGAACCTATCATCCTGTACATAGTGCACCACCAGGGGAGGGTGAGTCGCCCTGTGGTCGTATGTTGCTCTAGTAAGTACCCCAAGCCCCCCAGAGCTCCCAGAGCTCAATGGATGCAACATGCAGGACCCTTATAAGAAGGTCTCTCAACGACTCCAAGTCGTTCGAGAAAGTCATAGATTTGACCTTTCCCCGGGGTTTTAACAAAATGTCTGCGACCTATACATCAGTGTCAATGCGATGGAGCCTCCTCGCTCATCGACTTACCATATCCCAGATAAGCCAGTATCTGATGTCTATCTGCTGGAGCAATCATCAAATACGGGATTCCTCAATAATCGAATCCCACCTCTGGTTGTCACAGAGAATCACAGTGGTATTCGTTATGTGTACAAACAGCTCACTTAAGAGCTTCTGCAACCATGTAGAGCTTCACACGAGATCATACTCAAAGCTATGTATTCGGTCTCGGCGATGCTTATAGCAACCAACTTCTGCTTCCTGCTCATCCATGATATCGGAGCAGAATCCAAAGAGAACTAGCACTAAGAAGTGCTCTGGTGATCCTCCACACTACCTACCCAGTCAGCATTCGAATAATCATGCAGTTTCATATTTCCGACAATGTGTCTCAATCCATGAGAGATTGTGCCCCGAAGATATCTCAAAAGATTCTTGGCACCAATCCAGTGAGGCTCAACCAAATATGAGCTCACCATGCTAACTGCAAAACATATGTCCGGAGGGAACTTCACCAAGAACATCAACGCGAATGTGTTTATGAAACTCAGAGGCATTTCCCAAATTTGGTCCGACATCACTACCATATAACTTCTGAAAGTTAAGATCCTCGAGGTAGTCACAGGCTTGCAGTTTATCATTCCACATCCGGAATCCAACTCCCTCATACTTCTGCAAATGAGAGGGTCTACACCTGTCAGAAATAAGTCGTCCTCATAAGGTGCCGGTATGAGAGGTCTATCATCCACAACCTTCGGGTAATGGTTTGGATCGGTTTCACTCCTAGTGAATCTCAGCTTCTTTATCAAACAACTATCAATCCTCTCATACTACGCCCAGGGTGTTTTGCTTCAAGCCATAGAGGGCTTTCTTCCCCCTGTATACATGAGATTCCCGATCATGAATCTCAAACTCCTCGGGTTGTTCCAAACTTGTGGACTTGCTGCATGAGGGGAATGGTCCCCTTATAAGATTTTCCTTCGGTACATCTCAGACATGTACCTTCATGCTCTACTTGAATTTAGACATCCCTATCACCATCTAACTCACATCGGGTAGGGCCCCATAGGTAGACCTCTGGTGTTATAGATGTGATATTTCAATTGACATGTTCCCCAATGGACCATCTTGCAACTTGATACAAATTGCCAACCCAGAACCCATGAGAAAAAGCATCTTTGAAAATTCTATTTTTTTAACACGTACCTTTCCATCGATGAATGCCACCCTGAAACCTTTGACTTCCATTTCCGAGATGGACACCAGGTTCTTCTTGTGATCAGGTACATAAAAGAGATTCTGTAAATGAATCGAGTTACCCTCATTCAATTGAGGGTTAACATTCCCTACACCCTTCCCGGGATAGGTGGCATCAGCTCCAAGCATAATCCCACGATTGTTTCCATCTCTACCAAATTAGAGAGTGAAGCCATCTATCCAATGAAGTTCCTTGAAGCACTACAATCAATAAGCTAGATTCCCAAAGAACTTGAAGGAGAGGGCCAATACACGATAACGCTTATCTTGTCAGAAACAACATTTGATTCATCCCTGGGGTTCCTTGCTTTCTTTATAGAGTAGGCCATTTCCTTGATGACCTGCATTACCTGTCATTCCTTTGATCATTAAAGATGTCCCTGGAATGATTGTTGTCATCATCAAGTGATGTGTCCCTGCCATTCGAACACTCCTTCGCATAATGGCCAAACTAGTTATCTGCCTTTCCTTCCACTCTGAGATCTCGTCTTCCAATGAAGTGATCTTTAGGTAGGCCATATTCCACGCGCCATTCTGATAATATTCTCTGCTTCGACTTCACACTTGGTGAATTTGAAGAGGGATGAGGAATCCATTGATCCTTTTTTTCCCAATTGTCTTCGATGATTGCTCTTTCACTCTTGCTTGGGCATTGCCTTCACCTCAGCTCTGATACCATGTTAATTTTAGGTATGTTCTATGCTTAGAGCAATTTATTTCAATTTTCCAGATTAGCAATCACATCAGCATTAAAGTAAACTGCAGATAGAACATAAACATAAATCGCAGAAGACAAGCCAAGACAAAAGAATACAAGATGTGGCGCTAGCCAGGGAAAAACCCCAATGTGGAGAAACCCTTGATCAATTCTTCTTATATGTTCTTCAATAGTTCAGCAAAGAGAGAGAGAGAGAGAGATAGTATGTTTACAACGGAAGTCAACAATTTAACTTATCTAGATAAGAGCATAGATCATCTCTAAGAAGATGATACATGAGATCAGTTGAAGACATGTTGAGCTGCATTTCATCATCATGTTGCACCTCACTGTGCTGCACCATGTTGCACCCATCATCACTATGTTGCATCTCATCACGCTTCATTAATCATGACTGTACCCATCACTGTACCGCATTATGTGCCATTGCTGCACTATGTTGCCATCCTGACCTATGTGTTGGTTGCACCTTGCTTGCTTATTGTCCCTTGCTTGCTTGTTGTCCCTAGCATGCTTGTTGTCCTTAGCATGCTTGTTGTTGCATGCTAGTTGTCCCTTGCATGCTAGCTATAACATTGCATGCTTGGTGTATTTGCTGCTAAGTACCATACAATTGTCCCAATGTTAGTTAGTTGTCCCTTGCATGTTGCTCTCCTTCAGAGACAAATGCTCCGGCAGTTCCTGGCAATTCTAGCTATTCCCGGCAGTTCCGACTTTTCCAACTTTTCCGGCTTTTCGGGCTTTTTCTAGCTTTCTCGGCTTTTCTAGCAGTTCCGGCTTTTCCGGCAGTTCCGACGTTTCCGAATTTTCCGGCTTTTCCGGCAATTTCAGCTTTTCCGGCTTTTTGCCCTCTGGATCAGCACAGCATTATCCCTTAGGATCTCTCCTCCTACTAAAACCCAAAGACAAGTAGAGAGAGGAAGAGATCCCAATTGTATGTTGAAATGATTTGAAGGCCACCTCTATTTATACTAAAACGTTGAGCACATGTGGGGTTTATTTGGTTGTTGGCCGACCTTGACGAATTGTCTTATAACACAAATAAATTCATAACTCCATGAATACTTATCGGAATCGGATGATCTTTAGATCAATCCTACACCTCTCAATGAAAGGGATCCAAGAAAAATATCAGCTGCCATAAATAAAATGACCCACATGGAGTTTGGCCCTAGTTGCCAATTTTAACACTAACGAAGTAATGCATCAAACCTGATTGCCTGTATATAGTGGGATCTACCAAATCTGAATCAGAGTTAGAGCCACTTAGCTTGCTTTAGCTTGATCAGATTGATCACCATCGGAGTGACCATGGACTTGCAAACCATCATCCCAAATCTCTGAAGGATCTCAATAGTACATTTCCCTTGCCCAAGGAAGTAATGCATCAAACCTAGATCCTTCATCTTGAACTAAGAAGTCAGCACCCTATGACACTGAAGCAAGGCTTGATTTCTCCCTCTATCATGGAATCAAATCCCCCTACCACTAACTGTGGCTCCCTCTATCACATGAGTCCTTCTTCTCCAGTCAAAAACAAGTTATATAATATCAGGATCAACCAAGACTCATCAGATAATCATCAATCCGAGAATAGCATACCTATAAAGCTTTCTTCAGTCTACAGACATGAGATTCCCTCTCAAAGCCCTGAGGTTGTTTTATGTACAGTTTTTCCTCAATTACTCCATTGAGGAAAACGCTCTTTACGTCCATATGTTGTAACCTCAAGCAATAGAAATAATAGTTCTAGTAGAAGTGTACCTAGCAACTGGAGCAAATGTCTCTTTATAATCCTCTCCTCCTTTTGGGAATACCCTCTCGCCATGAATCTTGCTTTGTACTTCTTGATCTTGCCATCTACCACATGCTTGATCTTGTAGATCTACTTGGAAGTCACCACTGACTTCCCTTCCTTCAGGTCTCAGCATAAACACAATGGATTGATATTCCTCCATCATGGCATCCTTCCAAACTAGAAGCTCTTTCGGTCATTTGGCACAGTTCTAGTACAATTTCTCCCTCGTGAAGACAAATCACTCTAGTTGAGTTCATGCTCGATCCTGGCATATTCCTTTTGTCATAAAATTTGCTTCGTTCTTCCCAATGCTTCCCTCTGTTGCTAGAGCCTTGACAACCTTTACAATGTACATGCAAACCTCATTAGGAGACCATGGAAGAAACTATTATTAAGCAAAAGATAGAAAGACAAGAGGCTAACTAGAAATAAGGAAATAATAATCAAGGAAGAAAGATATGAAATACTCTCTTGATGCTTTCCTTCTTGCATAAATCGTTGAATCCATTTGCAATCTCATCAATCTAGAAATGCTCATCCTCGTCCTCATCATCAGCTACATGAATTGTATGGGCTAGGTTTTCTTCATCCTCGAGTTATACAATAACACCAAATGCTCCACTGCAAGCTAAGACATCTTCATGCTAACAGGAAGATGAACCAAGTATAAACTCCACTAGCATTTGACATTCTAGGTCTCATTCTCGGGTTTCACAAACCCTTAGGACCAAGAATTCAATACAAGTCATATCCTTTTAGACTTCTAGGGAAAACCCTAAGACTTTCAAATTTCATCAAAACCCTTTGCAAGGCCAACAAACTTGTCATATGCAAATTTACCATCTTAAATCTTTGAAGAATATTTACCACCTATGAATCTGAGAAAAGATGACAGACACCTAACAATGCCATGAAGATTTTTTCAAGTAAAGTGGAAGGGCTTGTTCAAATCTAGTATTTCAATAAGGTCTGAGCATTGCTCAATGCCCTTGAAAACATGCAAATATCTTCATTCTTCTCTTCATCTAATTCACTATCTTGCTCTTTAATTTCCATCTCTTTTGTTATACCATAACCTGTTAAGTGTTCTACATCAAAAGTGTTCCAAAAGTATGATCAAGTATGACAAAAAATATAAGATGCTTCTTAGGATTTACATCGCCTGTAAAATCATGTTTCAAGGAAGGTTAACAGGTTATAAAAAATAAAAATAAAACACTCAAAAAGCCACAATATCCATAGACAATATGCAATAAAGATCTTCTAACTTCATCTTCATCGTATGACAACATGATTGATTTTAGTGCTTTTCAACATGCCATAAGTAGATCTATAGCATGACACTTGTTTAGCCTTGAGTAAATTGATCACCATAACCCTTTCAATCATTGAAACAACTTGACCTATGTCAATTCCTAGAATCCCAAGGCAAGAGTATCATTGTGATTAATGTTCTTTCTTATCAAAGGTTTGAGGGCTCCCACATGCTTTTGTTCCTTCTACTCAAATTTATTGCTCTATGTAAAAGTGGGAGGCTTTCTCCTCAACTCCCTTTGGCCCCAAAGTTCTGCCCATGGAACCAACTGTTAGTTTTTGTAGCATTGGATGGTGTTCTAGTCTCAATAGTTGTCACAAAGACTAAGAATCACTAGGACTCCAAACCCTAGAAAAGGTTTCAGAAAAATCCCCCTAGAAATGCTTGAATTAAGTTAATTGATTGGTAATTAAATTTTTCCTAATTCTAACTTAAGGAAAATGATTAATTAATAACAATTAATTGAGGAAGGTGAGATTTCTCTAAAAACTCACACGAATTGACTAGGAAATAATCTCAGCCATTTATTAAGCTTTAATCTTGGTCATTGGAGTCCCAATTACAGGTTATAAGAAGTCGATGGGTAGATGGAGGAACACACTTGAGATCGATTTCCTTGGGTAGTTTGACTTTCTAGAGAGCAACCGCAGTTTGTCGGAAGAGTTCGAGCTAGAGAGGGGACGCAGAGACATAGAGGGGCAAAGACAATGCGTCCGGAGGAAGTCTTTGAGTTCCAGAGACTTAGAAGCAGAAGGGTCATATTTCCCAAAGAAGTTTCTTAGAGCCAATGCAAATAGCTACAGAGGGAGATCGATTTTGTTGAAGGGAAGAGAGATTCAGTTGCAGTTGGTCTGGAAATTCTCCAAAAGGCCAAGTGAATTCCTTCCAAGATGTCATCTTTCCAGCAGTTCCGAGGCTTAGCAAGTTAGAGCCTACGCAAGCACTGTGCAGAGGGTCACACAAAGGGTCACAAATAATTTGTTCAGGCATGGTGTCGAGGTATTTGCCTCACAAATATTTTGGCCAGATTATTTCATTGATTGGATTGCCAGTTGGGCATCCATAGATTGTACTCGGAATTTCTCTTTGTTGCTTAATAATAAAAACCCTCAGGTGTTGCACTGGTTTTCCCACATTGGGTTTTTCCATGAATGTTTGTCCAAAAATAACGATGTTATATTTTTCTGTGTTTGCCACTATTTTCTCAGTTTCCAGTTTATCTTTCGTAGTATTTTTATTTGTGAAGATTGCAGTGTGATTAATTTGTTGTTGCCGTAGCAATAAACTGCATAATTAATTTACAGTTAGAAGAATTAATTCCAATCGTTGCAATAGAATTTTAGCGGTGAAATTTTCACATGGTATCAGAGAAAATCAAGGAGGAAGCTTAAAAGTGGAAGGAAAAAATCGTCCAAATTCGGAGGGAGTCTGGCAGTTCGACTTCCAGATTTGCATTGAGGATGGCTAGGCAGTTCGAACTATTGGGCAGAGGGTTTGATTTTTCCAGTGCAGGTAGCAAGAAAAATTCACAAAGCCCAATAACAATTCTAGCAGGAAGTGATAGAGTCGGGAAGCAATTCTAGTGAAGCAAATCAGTATTTTCACTGAGCAAATTCCTTGTTTGGGCACAGAAGGGTTTTGCAACAGTTGCTCGAGCATAATCAGCGTCAAGTGGAAGAGAAAGGGCACACACGAAAGGAATTTCTCTCAGAGGGTTTCTAGTTCAGAAATCCAATATTTCCAATTGCAACCGGCAGTAGCTGCAAGCATATTTTCTCACTCCAAAAGGGAGTGAGAATAGCAAAATCAGTAACCGAGCAGGAGGAAAAGGGAAATTTCCATTCTAGTTTTACTGCAACGAGCTTAGAGATTAAAATATAGGTTGGAGGGAACCTCCAATTATGTCAGCTAAAAGGCGAGGATGCCCTTCCTGCTAGATGAGCATGACCTAAAGACCTTCGCAGAGAGTGTTGTGGCAGTACCGACTGATGTAGATCAACTGAAAGAATACAGGAAAGAGATGGCCAAGGTGAAGCGCATGAACTTGGATGGAGTCCGGGACCATATAGTTTCACATATATCTGGCAAGGGTACTGCTGCCAAGGAGATGTGGGATGCTCTCGCTCAGCTTTATCAGAATCCTTCCGAACAGCGGAAGATATTCTTGAAAGAGAAGCTGAGAAACATCAAGATGTATAAAGGTGAAGGCATTGATCTCTTTCTCAACAGAATTTAGAAAATTTGGTATTAGCTTGCAATAGTTGGGGAGGCGCTTTAGGACACAGTATGTACGTTTGGCACTAAACAGTGTCTCAAAGGATTGGGAGATCTTCGTCCAAGGCATTTTAGGACGAGATATTCTCCTAAGTGGGACAGGATGTGCTCAGTATTTTCGCTAAGAAGATTCCCTGTCTGGGCACAGAAGGGTTTTGCAGCAATTGCTTGAGCAAAATCAACATCGAGTGCAGAAGAAAGGGCACACACAAAAGGAATTTCTCTCATAGGGTTTCTAGCTCAAAAATCCAATATTTCCAGTTGCAGTCAGCAGCGGCTGCAAGCAGATTTTTTAACTCCAGAAGGGAGTGCGAATAGCAGAATCAATAGTCAAGCAGGAGGAAGAGGGAAACCTACATTCTAGTTTCAAAGATGGCCATAATTAGGCTTAGAGATCAAAACAGGTTGGAGGTAGCCTCCAATTATGTCATCTGGAAAGCTAGGATGTCCTTCATGTTAGATGAACATGGCCTAAAGACCTTTGCAGAAAATGTTGTGGCAGTATCCACTGATGCAGATCAATGGAAAGAATACAGGGAAGAGATGGCTAAGGCAAAGCGGATGAACCTGGATGGAGTCCGGGACCATATAGTTTCACATATATCAGAATCCTTCCGAGATGTATAAGGGTGAAGGCATTGATCCCTTTCTCACCAGAATTCAGAAAATCTGAGATCAACTTGCTCCAGTTGGGGAGGCACCTCGAGACACATAGCTTGTACGTTTGGCAATGAACAGTGTCTCAAAGGATTGGGAGATCTTCGTCCAAGGCATTTTAGGACGAGATACTCTCCTAGGTGGGACAAGATGTGGTCATACCTACAACAGGAGGAGATGAGGCGAGCTCTTGTAAAGACCTCCATCAGCAGAAGCAGTAATAAGGGTTCAAAAGGTGAGAAGGAGGAAAAGAATGTGGCCTTTGCATCAAAGGGTCGAGTCCCAGTTAAAGATAGGGGGAGAAGAAGAAAAATAAGGACCTATCTAAAGTCAAGTGCTTCAGATGTGGCGAGTTTGGCCACTACAGTACTCAGTCTCCTTAGAGGAAGAAGGACAAGCAAGAGAACAAAGACCAAACGGCAACATCCGTAGAGATAGACAAATTGTCCCCCAGGTTAGAGAAATATTTTGCCATGTTTGTAGCTACACTTACAGGAGTGAGGTGGGGCGATAAGGAGTTATAGTCCCAGAGTTACGTAAGATTTGGGCAAGGTCCATTGAGGTGGCTTCCTCGTGGACAGATCAATGTCAGTTGATGCAGTCAGATTCCAGAGTGACAGTGGCAGACTAGCTATAGTCAAGTGCTGAGGAGCGCAGTGCAGTGTTGACAGCAGAGCAGGACGCTCAGTGGCAGAGTCAGCAACAACACAGATTCCCCAATGGACAGTGTAGAGGCTAGCAGCACTCAGATGCTCAAGAGAGAGATGCAGCACAGAGACAGTTGATTCAATATTTCGAATGCTTCTCAGTCACAGTAGTTGCAGTAGCAGTAACAACAGTTGAGAGGGAGTTATAGTGCAGATGTAGAGTTGGCAATAGTATAGCAATGTCAGCAGCAGCACAGATGCAGCAGCAGAGTTGCGTAGTGGTTGGTGGGCAGTGGAAGGTAGTCACAATGGCCAGACATTAACAGCGTATGGAGGATGATGCAGAGATAGTGTGTTGGAGTAGTTTAGCACAAGAACGCCTTCCTCATTGAGATGGAGTGTTAGTTTTTGTAGCATCAAATGATGTTCTAGTCTCAACAGTTGTCATAGAGGCTAAGAATCACTAAGACTCCAGAACCCATAAAAGGTTTCAAAAAATCCACCTAGAAATGCCTTAATTAAGTTAATTAATAGGTAATTAATTTTTCCTAAGTCTAACTTAGGGAAAATGATTAATTAACAACAATTAACTGAGGAAGGTGAGATTTCTCTAGAAATTCACACAGATCGACTAGGAAATAATCTCAGTCATTAATTAAGCTTTAATCTTTGTCAATGGAGTCCCAGCTGGAGGTTATAAGAAGTCGATGAGTAGATGGAGGAACACACAGGAAATTGATTTCCTTGGGTATCTCGACTTTCCAAAGAGCAACAACAGTGTGTCGAAAGAGTTCGAGCCAGAGAAGGGAAGCAGAGACAGAGAGGGGTAGAGACAGTGAGTCTGGAGGATGTCTTCTCATTCCGGAGAGTCATCAACGGAAGGGTCGTATTTCCTAGAGAAGTTGCTTAGAGCAAGCACAGATAGATTAAGAGGGAGATCGATTTTGCTAAAGGGAGGAGAGATTCAATTGTCGTTGGTCTGGAAATTCTCCAAAAGGCCAAGCGAATTCCTTCTAGAGGCAGAGTCAGCTAGGACATCATATTTCCATCAATTCCGGGGGCTTAGTGAGTTAGAGTCTGTGTAAGCATTGCACAAAGGGTCACGCAGACGTTGTACGACTAGCTAGTTTTTCCAATTGTCGGAGCTGGATCAAATGTGGTGCTGAGGTATTTGCCTCAAAGATATTTTTGCATGATTGTTCTGTTGATTGGATTTCCAGTTGGGCATTCATAGATTGTACTCAGAACTTTTCAATGTTGCTTAATAATAAAAACCCTCAGTTGTTGCACCAGTTTTCCCACATTGGGTTTTTCCAGGGACGTTTGTCCAAAAATAACAGTGTTATATTTTTGTGTGTGTGCAAATATTTTCTCAGTTTCCAGTTTATTTTCCACAGTGTTTTTATCTGTGAAGATTGCAATGCGATTAATTCCTTCTTGTCGTAGCAATAAACTACATAATTAATTTACAGTTAGAAGAATTAATTCCAGTTGCTGCAATAGAAATTCAGTGGTGAAATTTTCACACCAACCTTTAATCAATCCTTCAAGTCCTCCAACTTTATCTCCATTGTATGACAACATGATTGATTTTAGTGCTTTTTGACAAGCCATAAGCAAATCTATAGCATGAAACTTGTTTAACCTTGAGTAAAGTGATCACCAGAACCCTTTCAATCATTGAAACAACTTGATCTAGGTCAATTTCTAGAATCCCAAGGCAAGATTATCATTCTGATCAATGTTCATTCTACTCAAATTTATTGCTTTATGTAAAAGTAGGAGGTTTTCTCCTCAACTCCCTCTGGCTCCTGAGTTCTGCCCATGGAGATGCCATGAAACCAACCTTTAATATGTCCTTCAAATCTTAGCTCGTTGGCCTCTCCATTGTCTAAGAGACTTCAGAACACCCTAATTATCATATGAGGCCCTTTTGGCCCTCCTGTTCATTTCCTGAGGCCTTTCAGCCCCCTCCTAAGGTCCCTCGACCTCCTCCCGTGATAGATTTGAGGCTTCTTTTCTCCTTTTAGGGCTTCGGCCTTCCCTTCTTGAATGGAACAAACTACAACCCTTTTAGTCTATAGTCAAGACTATATCCAACCCTTCTTCTATGATTCATCTTCTTTGATCTAGACTTGATGGATGCTCTTTCACCTAGGCTCTAATACCATGTTGATTTCTAATAAGAGAAATTGATCTTCTAATCTGATAATTACTTTCCAATGATTTCTTAAACAAGTTAACTTATGTCACATACATCATTAAGAAATTATACATACAAAATCTCAACAATAATGCAATAATGACATTAGGATCAGAAAGAGACAGCCAAGCACAAAAGAGACACAAATTTACCCTAGAAAAACCAAAACTCGGGAAAAATCCAGCAATCTTTTCTTAGGAGAAATTGTTCAATTCAGCAAAGTACAATCTAATATTTTTCAAGTCAAGCTTGGTCAAGCTGACCATAGAATCCTTACAGGTCAAACTTGGTCAAACAAGCCAAAATTCACCTTCCAATTGCTGCAAAGTATTTGGTCAGCCTCAGTCTACAAGGTTGAAATTCAACCTCTTGCAGCTACTCAGAAGATTCGGTCAACTTGCCCAAAGTTTGGTCAAACTATCCAAAATTGCATCCCACACATATGAGGTCAAGTGTTGGTCAAATGCAGAACAAATTCAGCTACCACAAAAGGCCATCTTCCTCAGGAAACTCGGTCTCTTCCTCTGTCCTCTTCGCACGTGTGAGAGAGATGTAATGTTTTTCTTGTGAGTGAATTTTCTTGTAATGCCCTATTTGTAGTGATTTAGGCTACCCCCAAGCGGTGTGTCCTTATGTTGGGCCAATTTGACTTTTTGGATGAAAATTTAATTCAAAATTTAAATTTTAAATTTCTTCCTTTTGATTTCCATTTTGGGTCGACTTGGAGTAGTTGGAAATACCAACCGTAGCTACCCAAAAATCAAGATCTTCTTCCACTTGATTATAAGGGCACTCCTCTTGACTATGGAATTCATTACGTGTTTGACACCAA
Organism: Pinus taeda; assembly: GCA_000404065.3. Lineage (NCBI taxonomy): Eukaryota > Viridiplantae > Streptophyta > Pinopsida > Pinales > Pinaceae > Pinus > Pinus taeda. The sequence goes on along the minus strand of APFE030103706.1, from coordinate 81,295 downwards.
GAAACTCCCTCTTGACCAACCACATTAGTTGGGGCAAGTGTATTAGGCACACTTTGTTGTGAGACATTGTTCCCATTGTAAGGGTTTTTCTTAGGAGGCCTCTCTTTATTAAATTGTGGTTTAGGAGGAAATTTTGCCAAGATCCCCCTTCCAAGATTATGAGCTTATTCATCATGGCCATCTACCCCCGCATTAGCTCAGTGGTAACTTTATCAAATTTATGGGCAAAGGCCCACAAGGCAAGGTCAATCAAGGCATTATCCTTAGCTTTGACTTCAACTTTAGCCCTTGGATATGTAAGCAAATCAATCTTCGACGAAATTAGATAGGACCTTGGCTTCATCTAAGGTTTGAGGTCCCTCATCTTTTAAAGCATAAGACAAGTGTCCCTGGGAAGGCCTTTATGCATCTTTCAAGGAGGGTTGGCTTATATATGGAAGAGGGACTTCTTTAAGTAATTTATCAAACCTTTTCGGTAATTTCTTTAAAAATTTCATTCCGGTTTTCCTGGCTCCTTAAAACTTATGCAGAAGTTGTATTCCTTCCTTGATCGTAGCCCATCTTTTGTCAAATGCTTGATGGACCCAATTTTTAATACTTCTTGCAAGTATATCTAATTACAAATCCCTAACACTTCCTTCTAAGGACAAGGCAAACAACATCATCACAATGTCTTCCTCTTCAATCAATATTCCACTCACAACCCGATAAAATTCATGCATATGTTTTTTGGTTGTTATGGCATAAGTGACATTGAATTTTGGTAACCACTATTCATACTTAACATGCAAGTTATGAGGAGCATTATGGAATCCACTCACATCCAATTGTTTGAATGTTGTACTAAGCCATGGTGTCAGGGGTGGATGAACTATTGAAGAGGTTCTTAACCACAACAGACTTAGGAATTATAGGGGAAGTGGAAGTGTTAGTTGATGTCTTGCAGGTAGTTCTTTTTTTTCCTTAGAGTGATGGCTTCGACAGACAAGCTACTATGGGAAATAGATGCTTCAGATTTTGGAGTCGCCAAGTGAGAATCTATGTTGTCATTTTATAAGTTATTCTCACCAAGAATTTTTTGAAGCTTTGACTTCGGATTTTGAGGAGGTTGACTCAACTCCTCCCAGGCAATAATGCCAAAAAATGTTGCCGCAAAACTAGCACGCCTTGTGATAGAATTAACAAGGCTACGGCCAAACCCTGTAGCAACAATGAGGAGATATTGCCACTGTCACCTCAACGACTCTCCTCCTCTTTAGTGGAATTTCACCACAAGTGAGGCTTCCCTATGCAAATAGGTTAAGGTAAAGATACCCTATGTTTTTGAAGGCTCAGTTCTTCTTGTTAAGGGAGCAAAGTATCATGTACCTAAACTAGAAGCTAGGGCTTATTGATGTGCAAATGACAATGGAGTACCTAGAAATGTAGGAACTAGACAAAGGGCTTACATAATGATTAGATCAAGAAAGGCACAAGATAAACCCTCAAAATAGGTTTCAAGTTGAAGCTCTGCTAGGGTTTAGGGTTTTCTAAAGTACAAAATCGCTTGGGAAGGATGACATTAGCCTTATTAGGGAGGTTTTGCACACAAAAAATGCTATATTTTGCATTTAAATGGTTTATAGAGGCAAATCCTAGATTTTCTTCCACTAACATCCACCCAAAATTGCCCTACAAACAATTTGATCCCAAAATACCCCAAGCAACTTACTTAAAAAGCCTAATAGAGAATAAAGAAGGAAAAATATTTAGGTTTCGAAGATTTTTTGATGAACACAAATGTTACCCATGCCTAATCCTTCTTAGATGATGGAGTCTTAGGGAAAATTTTGAAGGAAACGGACAAATGATTGGAGTAGAGGGGGAAAATTTATTTTCCTCTTTATAAAACCCTATTTGTTATTACTATCATGAAATTAAATATGACAAATTAGATGAATTTGATCCAACTTTTAATTGAATTAGGGATTATTAAGATGAAGGGGGATTAATAAATCAGCAAGAATTTTCTTATTTTATAGTTAATGACCAACAATAAAGCGAGGAAAATAAAGAGGTTAAGAAATAAAGCAAAAATAATAATAAACTTTGATGATGAAGAATAAGAATATTTATTAGTTAGCTAAAGTTAAGAAATAAGAATTCTTCAAGATGACCAAAAATAGATAAAAGAAAGGAAAGGATCAAAAATGGAAAAAGGAATAAGAGACACTAGGAAAGGGGAACAAAGATCAAGGTCATCTCAAGAAGTCAATGGGTGAGATGGTGGATGATAGGTTTCCAGGATTGGTTTAGCCTGTAACCATCCTCCCTATTAAAGTTATTAGGGTTCTTCTCGATTTCGAGGGCTTCTCGAATAATGTGAGAGTTGTAGAATGGTGCAGAAGCTATGATTTTAGATTGATTGAAACAAATTAAGTGCTTGGACTTATATGAGTGTTCTGCGATCGCGGACTTTGAAAGACGGTTATGGTTGGTGTCAGCTATGTGCTCCTTGAGGCGGGCTTCGACAAGATGACCCGTTTGACCAATGTAAGATTTACCGCAAGAACAAGGAATTTTATAAACCCCTGATCCTAGCATAGGATCTGATAAGTCTTTGGCGAATCGGAACAATTGCTTAAAGGTTTTGTGGGGTTTAAATACGGTTTTCATGCTTTTCTTAGCCAAGATCTTGGCAATAAGATCGGTGGTCCCTTTAATGTAAAGGAGGGTGACTTGGCCACAAGAGAGAGAGGGCTCCAACTTTTTGGGTTTAGGGTGAGAAACACACTGGAGAGCTTTAGAAATCTGAGCAAAGGAATAGCCATTGGGCTTTGAAAGCATTGACTAGAAGGGATTTTTCAGCTGAAGAGACAAGGGAGCAGAGATTTTTAAAGCTCTGGAGAAGAGGGTTTTGAGAATTGGGATGGGTGGTGATGAGAGTTTTTGCACCATATATTGGTTTAAGAAACATTATAAAGAATAGTCAAATACCCTAAAAAGGGCCAATATAATTAGGTTATTTAGTCAAATACCCTAGAGATATAGTTGGATCACGGTTGTTTAATGAAAAAATTCACAAGCCAAGAATTCAATTGTTGTACTTCTCCTTGACCATTGTTGCAAATTCAAAATCAAGAAAAACAAGCCTTTATCATAAAAGAAAAATGAATCCTTGTTCTTTTTTCGTTTAGTGATTGATTGGAAGAGAAATGCAAAATTGGTATTCTAGATGTCTCAATGATTAAGTAGTAAAATACTACTAAAAAGCGGGAGTTTGCCTATTAACAAGGGTTTTCTTAGCTTTGCTTGACTGGTGTTCCCTATAAAAGGCAGCCAACAAAAATGTAGCATAATGTTTTACAAAGAAAGCATAAGTTTTTCCAAAGAAAGAGAGAATCTAATATAATTAAAGTCAAAGCCCTCTAATAAATTAACTCTCAAAAGTGTACAATTTCCTTTTACTCATCCATGATCCTTGGTCCCCTTGAAGTTATTTCCAAAGCAAGCAAAAGAAGGCCTTATTTCAGAGACAAAGACTCTAAATAGTGATGGAACCAAGACTCTAAATAGTGATGGAACTGCATATAGATATATGAAGCAAAGGAACTTTGAAGAGTGATCTAAAAGGAACCCTTTAATAAACGGACTCATCAATTTAACCCCAATTGTATTTTGTGTGGCACTATAAATGGCATAAACACTCAATGTCTTGACTTTTATCATTGTCAGCTTCTCATATAAATTGTCAAGTATAGCTCACCTGTAAATAGTTTCTTAAAGTTGTTTGTGTCTCTGGAGAAAGTATATCATGGATAAGGGTATAAACTTGCACTGCAGGTACAAGTGCGGGTGCAGCTACACCGGTAACTGGCCCAAACATGTCAACTAAACCAGATGGAGATGATTCATCTAATGACTTGTAATTCTCAAAAGTTGTCGCAAGCAAATGTTCCAATTGATCTTCACTCTCATTCAACATCCGTTTCTGCAATGAAACAATGAAACGAAGCTTAATACATGGTAAACTTTCATCAATAAAATTAACAAAGAATTGATAGATAAGAAAATGGCAGAATGGCTAAATCTGAATCATCTCTTTATCAATAATAACAATGAATTTTCTTTCCTAACCATATTAATGAAACAAAAATTTGGAATCTACTTGATTTTCAACAATTAGATTTTTCGCTTTTTTTTTATGTTCAAGGATAATGTACTCCAATGATCGTCTACTGGAAAACGTCTAGAGACAAATAAACTACTAAATAACTATGCATCACATACACAGAAAGGAAATACGAGATGTAGAAGGTTAATAAAGATGAAGGTACATGGTAATAATATCTCCCTGTGTAGGACAAAATGCTTACATATTCGTGTATGGTCTTTTGGCTAATGATTGATTTTAATTTTTTTCTTATGCACTAAATAAATCAAAGTTGAAAATAAGCCCACTTAGTGGAAAAGTGATTAGGCTGTCCATTGTCTATACAAAGACACTTAGAGGTCTTGTATAGGATTTTTATAGTGTGATATTGCGGTGTTTTGATATTGTCCACGTAATAGTGAGGCATGCAGTAGCACAGGGTGATTATGGAAAAAAAAATGGTCTATCATATAGTAAGTTGTAACCTATTTAAGGATATAAAAAGACAGGCTTAAGGCTTTAGCCTAACAAACGGGTTCCCACTATATATTGCTGTGCATTATAATTATAGATTAGTTATTATTTTTCTGTGATGGGTACACTGCTAACAAGAATAACGATATAATCTTCTTGTTGATATATTTCTTGTTGAATAGTGGGTATCAATTCAATCATACTAACTATAGTGTATCTTTGTCGTTGCTTTTGTTAATGTTCTTGTTATCTGAGAAACTTCGTTACTGTGACACTCGAGGAATGCTAACAGTTTGTTTTTGTTTATGTTTCATGTGCATGTTAATGTTAATGTTAAATACATTTACTTTTAATGTTGGACATCATACGTCCAACATTAGACGCATTGATATGAAGTCACGAAAGATTTCCAGGGACATTTGCTAGAAGCTAGTTTTCTGACATTTCAAATTGAACTAATGTATGAATGGATCAATGCCCAAAGGGCAACTCTTCTATTTTAGTGAAGCCATGGATAGCTTGAAGGAAACTTACCCTCATACATCCATGCGGCTTGATGACAATCAGAAATTAAATACTTGATCTGAATTCCTTCACCTCTCAATCACAATCTGTAGCGAATGGGGTAAACGATCGATTTTATGGTCAAGGGTGGGGGGCCCACATCACCCTACTACCTTGTAGGACACCAAGTGGCCCAAACATTTCAAAAAGGAATGTGGATTTAAAGCCCAGGGACACCTCCAAGCATAAGTTTCATGCATGTCTGAGGGAGTTTTGGAGGTTCTCTATCAAGAATCTCAATATTTATTACGGTACTTTTACTATTACCTCCCAATTTCGGGCACTATTGGGTGAGTTTGCTATAAATAAGCATGTCAATGCTGTGTGTGGAACACTCTTCAAAAGCAAGGTGCTACAAACCAAAGCCATGACCGTAGTATCAAAAGTGTCAAAACTTAAAAGCAAGATGTATATAAATGCATCTTTGTACAAGCAAAAGAAAGGGGACGAAAAAAGGTTGGTTTCAAAGTAGGCTTTTTGCTATAGAGTTGCACCAAAAGGGAAACTAGAGTTGGTGGAAAAATATCTCAGACCACACACATGGAGTTTAAGTCTAATTCATTCCAAACAGTGGGAACTAAGAGTTGTTAACGCCTGCCTATATGGTCCAGTGGAGCTAATTCAATTGGTTATTAATCAAAACCAAGGATCGTGCACCTTGAAAAGTGTTTGGAATCTAGGATGAGTAGACAGGACAGTTGGTTGACAAGAATGGAACACCATTTTAGTCGATTGGAATGCATGTTGGTAAACAAGCACAGGTCCTCCAACCATGTCTGTCCAACAAGCCATTCCAAGACATAGGAGGAATAACACAATGAAGAAATGTGGTGAGATGGGATAATTTTACCCTAAATTTCTCCAGACGTTATAGTCAAACTATTTCACTTTCCTCAAAGTACGCCTTATCTGAAATTTGAAATTTGAATTTCAATAATGCAATGGGTAATCAAATCATAAAACAAGGTATTCAATCAAGTATGAAAACATGTTCAATTCCCCAAGCCGCGGACCCACAATGCATACATATGGCCAAACGTTAAACATAAAATTTCAACAAACATCCATTGTCGTCAAATCCACACGTAATTCCCAGCTTAATTATATTAAACTGTCTAGATAATTGACCATAACCTGACTTAACAACTGGAAGTTTTCCTCCAATATCGACACTATTGGACACCGGCCGTCTGTGACAGTTATGCAACTCTCAGGAAGACTCCCGTCACAGGAAAACCTCCTGTGAATACTCCAGACTTACACACCGATCGTTAGATTCCCCGAACGGTGTCGTGCAACAGTGCTTCGACCGAATGACGTATTTCCCTTACGATTATTCTGCTAACTATTCAGAGCGAACGTTGACACAGGATTAAGGTTGCTACGGATATCTTGAGTCACTTCCACGAGTTTCTCGTTAATCGCAGAGATACTCCAGTGTGTGCACAGGGAGGCGTTCTTTCCACGGAGAGATGCCGACTAATGTAAGAAGCTACTCTTCAGACGAAACCGTTTTTTTAACCTTGCGTTCAGTCCAGAGTGACGCTGGAACCCTCAGAATGCTATAAGTTCTCTCAATTCGGACTCTCCTCAGATTCGGCTTGTTCCTTTGCTGATGTCTTCGAGAACCACTCTTCTCAATACCCGACCTCAGATGAATTACAACACTTCGCTGCCCAAATTAGAAGGGTTCACAGGCAACAACAGGAAAAGTCCAGGTAACCAATTACAACACTTCACTGCCCAAATTAGAAGGGTTCGCAGGCAAGAACAGGAAAAGTCAAGGTAACCACTGCGCAGAACAGAGTTCGCTTCCCTTTTGAGGTGTAATTCCTGTGTTATCACCGAACCAAAAAAATCAACAAGAACTTTGCTGCAAATGAATCCAAGTCTACTTAACTTATAGACTTCCTTGAGGGATTTCATTTTCTTAAGTGGTTGAGTTTGTCTTACTCAAAACCCGGATTTAGGTTTTTTTGCCCAACTTACCCAAAACTTGCCCACAACGGGGGTCTTGGGGTTTGGTTCTCAATTCGTTGAAGACATCAAAGTCCCCTTGCCTGGAATTGCTTGCCCTCAAGCAATTGCAAATTCGAGTGTTGCAAAATTGGTTCTCCTTCCCATGTCATGTCCCTCCTCCGATAAATTCTTCCATCTGATGAGGTACTCCAAAATTACCCTTCCCCTTAACTTCTTCTCTCGAACGGCCATGATTGTTTCTGGGATCAATTCCAATTGCCCTTCCTCATCTAATGGTGGCAGTTCAATGAAAGTGGTGACCTGTTGGCCTATAGCCTTCTTGAGTCACGATACATGAAATACATTGTGGATTCTGTTGGCACTCGATAGCTCCAACTCATACGGCACTTCACCCACTCTTTGGAGAATTTTGCAAGGCCCATAAAACCTTGGCTTCAACTTCTCTGCCCCGCTCTTCTTGAGTGTAGACTATCGATAAGGCTGCAACCGCGGGAAAACAAGATCCCCGATGTCAAAACTGTGCTCTGTCCAGTGCTAGTCTGCGTACATCTTCTGTCGATTCTGAGCAACCTGAATATTCTCATTGAGTACCCTAAGAATGTCCTGCCTCTCCTGTATCCAATCCTTAGCAAGAGGCATCTTGTTGTCTCCGAAGATTCTATCGATGAAGGAGGGTGCATCATACCCATACAGAGCCTTGAAGGGTGTCATTCTAATAGATAGGTGGTAGCCAGTGTTGTAGCAATGCTCCCCAAGGTACAACCACTTGATCCATGTCTTTTGTTGACTTGTCAAATACCCTGCAATCCATTTATTTACAATTTGCTAGGAGTTAATTCAGTGCCGACTAGTCTGAAAAGCTCCTGCCAAAATGCGCCCATGAATTTGCTATCATGGTCGCAAACTATGTTCTTCGGCAACCCATGTAATTTGAAGACTTCTTTGAACAAGAGTTATGCCACTTGCTTGGCCGAGTAAGCCGCTAAGTAGCAAAGAAGTGTGCGAATTTAGTCAATAGGTCGACCACAGTGTATATGTAATCATTTCCCTGTGCCTTGAATAATCTTGTGATAAAATCCATCGATATGCTTTCCCATTTCTGTTATGGAATGGTAGAGGTTAGAAAAGACCTGCGGGAAGTGTATGCTCAACCTTATTTTGTTGACATGTCATGCATTCCCTAACGTATGTATAGGTGCATCATACCCATACAGAGCCTTGAAGGGTGTCATTCTAATGCTCACCAAGGTACAACCACTTGATCCATGTCTTTTGTTGCCCTGTCAAATACCCATCAATCTATTTATTTACAATTTCCATTTGGCCATCAAGCTGCAGGTGATAGCTAGTGCTAGGGGTTAATTCAGTTTCAACTAGTCTAAAAGTTCCTACCAAAATGCGCCCATGAATTTGCAATCATGGATCTAGTGAATCTCCCATCCCATTTGAGTTGCTAGGGATATAACGGATTTAATAGAGGTATATTTGACTACTAGGGTGAAGGTCTCCTCATAGTATATTCCTTTTTTTTATGCATACCCTTTTGCCACGAACCTAGCCTTGTACTTCTAAATACTGCCATCTGCAGCATACTTGATCTTGTAGATCCATCTAGTCTAGGTACCAGTACCCAAATATCATTCGTCATGATAGAACTATATTCTTCTACCATGGCATCCACCCATACTTGGTGTTGTATGGCTTCCTGAAAGCTAGAGGGTTCTTCAACCTATGCTACCAAGGCTTGATACCTGTCAAGTTGTCTACGCTGCCTCTTCTTGGTTCTAGGAGCACCGACAAACTCCTCTGCGTCCCTCAACATCTGTTGTACTTCTCTACTGGTTCTACCACTGGTGGTGGGAGGCTCAATCAAATCCCCCTCTTGTCCTTGTCGTTCCAGCTGCTAAGAACTACTTGGATTTCCTCCTTCTAAGGAAACACTGGTGTTGGTCATTGTGCTCGTTCAAGGTGTTTGTCCTCCTGCTTGTCCTCTTTGTTGCCCCTGTTGTTGCTGGACTAAAGGAACATCTATTGACTAATCTTCTGCTAGCATCTCTCAGGATTTCCTGAAAGCTCTATCCTCCATAATTTTCGCATCCCGTCTTACTACAATCTTCCTACTGCTAGGAATGTAGATTTTGTATGCCTTCAAGGTCTCGCTATAACCTACGAGTTACCCCCTTTTCGCAGTTTGTTCCAATTTACTACGCTTTTCGTTCGGAATGTGACAATATGCCACACTTCCGAATATTCTGAGATGACTGACTTTCGCCTTCTTCCCTGTGAAGACACCTTCGGGTGTTTTCTTCCCCAATGCTCTGTGAGGAGTTCTATTATGGATATACACCGTTGTGTTGCAAGCCTATGCCCATAAGAATCTAGGCAAATCCTGATCATACAACATAGCCTTTGCTAAAAATCTAGGCAAATCTTGATCATACAACATAGCCTCTGTTGCCCCAACAATGGTTCTATTCTTACACTCTACTACTCCATTCTTCTCCAAATTATATGGACCAGATACATGAGCGACCCAATGAGTTGTCTGTACAAAGTGGGGTCCACCTCCTTGTCTCCTGGTGCATCTATTTTCTTCCAATTGGTGATCATGGGCGTAGCCATGGGCCGGCAATCCTGCATTATGAATCTCTTCAGAATAAGGTGTATGCTCAACCTTGTTTTGTTGACATGTCATGCATTCCCTAACATATTTCATCACGTCTTCCTTCAGTCCCTTCCACAAGAATCACTCTCGGATCTGTCGGTATGTCTTGAAGAACCCCTGGTGTCCAACCAAAGGAATTGTGAGAATTTCTAAATAGAAATCCAACTACAGTGATTGATATTATTTCTTCTACTTATTAATTCAGAAATAAGTTATTCACAGTGTTTCTACGGCAAATATCGAAATAAATTCTACTGCAGCCTTCACAAAGTAAATGCAAGGAGAAATACCAGCACAAGTATAATCAAAATGACAGTTATTTTTGGACAATTGTCCCTGGAAAAACCCAATGCAGATCGGTGCAGCAGATGAGGGTTTCTTTATTAATCTTCAGCAAAAATCTCATGTACAAGATACAACTAGCAGAGTAGAAGAGGAATCTAAGTGAGAAATTTACTGACAATTCTCTCACACTTCTCAGCGAGATTCTAATCCAAGAGAGGACCTGTTGCCCCCTCTGTGTCCCCTGCGTCAGCTTCTGCGTAGGGACTATGTAGTCCCAGCGTCACAGCCTCTGCATTGTCTCTCAGTGTCACAACCTCTGCACTGCCCCTTCTATGCTCTGCGTCTTCTGCTCCTGCACTCCCCATTGATGTTGCCACCTCTCTCTCCTCCTCACCTACAACTCTCCCTCTGAATCGATTTCCTCTTGTAGAACGTCGACCAGTGAGAAAATCGATCTTACTTGGGTAAGTGAGTATCTGCCTGGTGTGTTTTCCAAATGCCCATCGAAGTCCTTATAATCCTCCAGTTGAGAACCAACAGTGCAAATTAGATTTTAATCAATGGCTCAGATCATTTGGGCTCGATCTTAGTCTTCTAGAAACTTCACCCACAGTGAGATTAATACCCTTTAATTATTTTAATTTCCTAAGTTAAGACTTAGGGACCCATTAAAAATAATTAATTATTTTAATAAAACTGTCTCTTGGTGGAATTTCCCAAAACGATTTCCAAGCCTCACTGCGATGTTTTAGACTTAGAGCACATCTGATGCTACCAGAAATCAACAAGATTATTGTGTGCAACCTTCATTATTTTCTCCTTAAGTGTCCTTAAGTGTAGATCTAGGGACCAGATATATCTTGTCTTTATCGTAAATGACGTCATCGACTATTTTGTACCTATCATCCTGGATAATCCCATCAAAAAGAGTGCAAGAAAACTGGTTCTTAGCATATCTGACGGAGAGGTGCCCCTTCCAATCTTCCATGAGCTCCATGAGCGTGCAAGCCACTATTTTCCTAGAGGATGCATCAGCCACCACATTTTTCTTCCCTTTCACATATTCGATGTCAAAATCGTAAGCTTGAATTTTGCTTACCCATTTTTTTTGTCAATCATTCAAGTCCTTTTGACCCAAGAATTGTCGCAGGCTATTGTGGTTTGTCCCTATTACCCACCATATACTATCTGAACTTTGCCAATGCGTGCATGATGGCCAACATTTCTTTGTCACATATGGAGTAAAGCCTTTCTATGTCTTCTAGCTTCCAACTTTCGAATTTAATCAGATGACCTTTCTACATTAGGACAGCTCCTATTCCTTCTTCAGACACATCGCACTCTAATATAAATGGTTGGCCAAAGTCAAGAAGGGCTAGTACTGGACACAAGCTCATTTTTTTGAGCTTGTTGAATTCCTTGTCAGTTGCTTCCTTCTACCTGAATGCCTCCTTTTTTGTCAAATCTGTCAGGTGCGCACTTAGTTGGGCGAACCCCTTAACGAATCGCCTATAATAGTTGCAAAGCCCAAGAAACCCCCGTAACTTTGTTAATGTCTTAGGTGTAGGCCAATCCACTATTGCCTGGATCTTCTCCTGGTGGACCTGTACCCCATGTGCACTAATCATATGCCCTAGATAAAAAATCTCTGTCAACCCAAACTCGCATTTGGTCACTTTGGCACAAAGGGATTTTTCTTGCCCAAAATCTGATCGAGGTGTCTCAAATGATCACCCCACATCTTACCGTAGATGAGGAGGTCATCAAAGAATACCAACAAAAACTTTTTTAGCTACTTATTGAAAATGTTATTCATGCATGATTGGAAGCTGGCAGGAGCATTGGTTAGCCCAAATGGCATGACCAGAAATTCAAAGTGAAAATGTCCATAGTGGCAACGAAATGTTGTTTTGGGCATCATCTTCCTCCCGAACTTGAATTTGGTGGTAGATAAAGAATTTCAGTACAGCTTCCGTAGAGGCAAATCTTGATCATACAACATAGCCTTTTCTACCCCAACAATAGTTCTATTCTTACGCTCTGCTACTCATTCTTCTCCGGATTATATGGACCAGATACATGAGCGACCCAATGAGCTGTCTGTACAAGGTGGGGTCCACCTCCCTTGTCTCCTCATGCATCTATTTTCTTCCAGTTGGTGATCATGGGGGTGGCCATGGGCCGACAATCCTGCATTATGAATCTCTTCAGAATAAGGTGTATGCTCAACCTTATTTTGTTGACATGTCATGCATTCCCTAACGTATTTCATCACGTCTTCCTTGAGTCCCTTCCACGAGATTCGCTCTCGGATCTGAGGTATGTCTTGAAGAACCCTTGGTGTCCAGCCGAAGGAATTCTGAGAATTTCTAAATAGAAATCCTACTGCAGTGATTGATATTATTTCTTCTGCTTATTAATTCAGAAATAAGTTATTCACAGTGTTTCTACAACAAATATCGAAATAAATTATACTACAGCGTTCACAATTAAAATACTGTGGAAAGTAAATGCAAGGAAAAATACTAGCATAAGTATAATCACAATGACACAATTGTTTTTGGACAATTGTCCCCGGAAAAATCCAATGCAGGAGAACCAGTGCAGCAAATGAGGGTCTCTTTATTAATCTTCAACAAAAATCTCATGTACAACATAGAACTAGCAGAAGAGAAGAGGAATCTTTGTGAGAAATTTATGGACAATTCTCTCACACTTCTCGACGAGATTCTGATCCAGGAGAGGACTTGTTGCCCCCTCTACGTCTCACTGCGTCAGCTTCTACGTAGGGACTGCGCAGTCCTAGCGTCATAGCCTCTGCATTGTCCCTTCTCTGCTCTGGGTCTTCTGCTCCTGCACTCCCAATTAATGTTGCTACCCTCTGTCTCCTCCTCACTTCCAACTCTCCCTCTGAATCGATTTCCTCTTGCCGAACTTCGACCAGTGAAAAAATTGATCTTACTTGGGTAACTGAGCATTTGCCTGGTGTGTTTTCCAAATGGCCATCAAAGTCCTTATAATCCTCCAGTTGAGAACCAGCGGCCCAGATTAGATTCTAATCAATGGCTCAGATCAGTTGGACTTGATCTTCGTCTTCTTCTAGAAGTTTCACCCACAGTTAGATTAATACCTTAATTATTTTAATTTCCCAAATTTAGACTTAGGGAGCCATTAAAAATAATTAATTATTTTAATAAAACTGTCTCCGGGTGGAATTTCCCAAAACAATTTCTCGATATTGTGGAATGCATGATGTGTCCAAGCCTCCCTGCAATTTTTTAGACTTAGAGCACATCTGATGCTACCCGAAATCAATAAGAATATCATGAGCAACCTTCATAATTTTCTCCTTAAGTGTCCTTAAGTGTAGACTTAGGGACCAAATATATCTTGTCTTTATAGTAAATGACGTCATCGATAATCCTGTCGAAAAGAGTGCAAGCAAACTGGTTCTTAGCATATTCAACAGAGAGGTGCCCCTTCCAATCTTCTATGAGCTCCATGAGGGTGCAAGCCGCTAGTTTCCTAGAGGGTGCATCAGCCACCACATTTTTCTTCCCTTTCACATATTCGATGTCAAAATCGTAAGCTTGAATTTTGCTTACCCATTTCTATTATCGATCATTCAGGTCCCTTTGACCCAAGAAATGTCGCAGGCTATTGTGGTTTGTCCTGACTATGAACCTATTATACCCACCAGATACCATCTGAACTTTGCCAATGCAATCAGATGACCTTTCTACATTAGGACGGCTCCTATTGCTTCTTCAGACACATCGCACTCTAATATAAATGGTTGGCCAAAGTCAAGAAGGGCTAGTACTGGACACGAGCTCATTTTTTTGAGTTTGTTGAATACCTTGTCAGTTGCTTCCTTCCACCTGAATGCCCCCTTTTTTGTCAAATATGTCACGAGTGCACTTAGCTGAGAGAACCCCTTAACGAATCGTCGATAATAGCTGCAAAGCCCAAGAAACCCCCGTAACTTTGTTAATGTCTTAGGTGTAGGCCAATCCACTACTACCTAGATCTTCTCACGGTGGACCTATACCCCCTTGTGCGTTGATCATATGCCCTGGATAAAGAATCTCTGTTGACCCAAACTCGCATTTGGACGCTTTGGCACAAAGGGATTGTTCTTGCATCATGCTCAAAATCTGATCGAGTTGTCTCAAATGATCACCCCACATCTTACCGTAAATGAGGAGGTCATCAAAGAATAGTAAATACCAACAAAAACTTTCTTAGTTGCTTATTGAAAATGCTATTCATGCATGATTGAAAGGTGGCAAGGGTGTTGGTTAGCCCAAATGGCATGACCAAAAATTCAAAGTGTCCATAGTGGCAACGGAATGTTGTTTTGCGCACCGTCTTCCTCCCGAACTTGAATTTGGTGGTACCCGGACCGTAGATCGATCTTTGAGAAATATGTTTCTCCATGTAGTTCATCTAGTAATTCATCAATTCAAGGAATGGGGTACCTATTTTTTATGGTCTTTTTCTTAAGTGCCCGATAGTCAATGCACATTCTCCATGTGCCATCCTTCTTTACCAAAACCACAAATGACGCAAATGAGCTTGAGATGGGTCGGATATGTCCCATAGTTAACAATTCTTGGATAGTTTTTCTATCTCGTCTTTGAACTTCTTCGTATGTCGGTACGGTGTGGTGATCACAGGGTTAGCTCCTTCTTCTAGCTCAATAGTATGCTCAAATCCTCTTTTAGGAGGCAATCCTAAAGGAATGTCATCAAACACTTGAATATGCTTGTCTAGTACTTGTTGAATATCAACCATGTAGTGTGGTTTACATTCTACTGTGCATGTTATATCCCCATGCCTAAAAAGGGCTTCCATCCTTCTGGGTGAAATGACCTGTGGCCCGCCATTTGACATGCCTCATAATATGACCTTACTACAGTTTGGTGCTCTAAATTCCATTCCCAACGATTGGTAATCCATTGTGTGTTTCCCGATGAATATAACCATTGAACTCCCAGTACCATGTAAAAGTATAGTTACTAAAAGTATAGTCTACAAGATCTATTACAAAGAAATCACTAGTAAAAGTATAGTTACTAAGAGTTACACCCAAACCTTGGATCATTCGTGTGCAATCCAAGTTGTAACCTTGGATCATTCGTGTGGAACTCTTCGGTAGGAAGTCCTATTTTTGCTACTAATGTTGCATCAATGAAGTTGTATGTGGCTCCTCCATCAATTAGTGTTGTGATGCATTGTACACGTTGACAACTCTCCTGACCCTGAAGGTGTAATACTTGAGCGTGCCTGAAAGAGTTGCAATCTTGGCTTGTGGTCGTGTCCTCTTTTCTCTGCTGAGGCTTCCCTCTTGTGGCAGTCCTTCTTGGGAGTTGTCAGGATTTTCTTCGTCCTTTGCTTCCTTCTACGATGGCTCTTTGTTAATTTTAGGCAACAATGGTATGTTCTATGCTTTAGAGCAATTTTACTTCAATTTCTTTAAGAGCCCAATATCAATTTCAGTTTAGCAATCTCATAAACATGTAAGTAAAAAGCTGATAGAACATAAACATAAACAGTAGAAGACAAGCCAAGACAAGAGGACACAAGATGTGGCACCAGCGAGGCACAAACCCCAATGTGGGGAAAGCCTTGATCAAATCTTTAGTATTCAATAGTTTAGCAGAAAGAGACAGTACAATTTACAAATTCTGAAAATTTATAATAGCAACAAAAGAGCCCTAACCAAAAAAGTCAACGATGGTCAACGGGGCAGATTTCTTCCTCAATTCAGCTCGGTCAAACCCAATCAACTTCAGCCTCCAATAGCAAGTCTAATCAGCTCAAAACAATCCGAAAAAGTCCAGTC
The DNA here is from genome assembly GCA_000404065.3 of Pinus taeda. Lineage (NCBI taxonomy): Eukaryota > Viridiplantae > Streptophyta > Pinopsida > Pinales > Pinaceae > Pinus > Pinus taeda. The sequence goes on along the minus strand of APFE030103706.1, from coordinate 65,347 downwards.
AAAACTGGTCAACAAAAGTCAACACTGCGGCCAGCCCTAGTACAATTAACGTTGGTCAAAACAGAGGTCAAATTGCCTCGATTCTTGTGCCCAAATCTGCGGCTTGCTTGGACAGAATTCTTCCACCAAAAATTGCACCAAAACAGGTCAACGCTTGGTCAACACAGCCCAAAACAACCTTCTGGAAATTCTATCAAACCTGGTCAACGCTGAAACAGAAAAGTACAGTCCTTTCGTTCGCATGAGTGGAGAGAGAAGTTGCCCAAAAATGTGTGCCCAATCAAATGAGAGAGAGATGTCTGAAGATGAGTGATGTCTAAATGAGGATGAGGCATCATGTATTTATAGGTCAACGCTTGGTCAACACAGCCCAAAATAGCCTTCTGGAAATTCTGTCAAACCTGGTCAATGCTGAAACAAAAAAGTACAGTGCTTTCTTTCGCACGTGTGGAGAGAGAAGCTGCCCAGAAATGTGTACCCAATCAAATGAGGAGAGAGAGATGTGTGAATATGAGTGATGTCTAAATGAGGATAAGGCATCATGTATTTATAGGTTAACGTTGAGGATGAATAGACGTGATTGTTGGTTTTCTGAGCCTACTTGAGTTTGTTGGCCGACCTTGACAATTTGTCCATAATCAAAATAAATTCATAACTTCATTTGTACATATCAATCCTACACCTCTCAGAGAGAGGAATCCAAGAAAAATATCAGTGGTCATAAATGAGATGACCCATGTGGAGTTTTGCCCTAGTTGCCAATTTTAACACTCTTCATCGAAACCTGTAGTGGCCTCTTCTTCTTCTACGTCGTTAGAGAGTACTTCGATGTAGTGAATCTTCCCCTTTCCTAAACAACGATGACCAGGTTCCCATGATCCCCTGCAAGTAAAACATAATTTTTTCCTCCTCGGTATGCTTTGAGTTTCCTCATATAGTCTATCTCTTTTATAGTCTATCTCTTTTGGGCCCATCACATTGGAAAGGCCTCTTCTCCTTATCTTTTGGAGGGATGAAAGGCGTGGACGAACCCTTAGCTTTAACGTCTACATTATCCAAGTCTCGAGTCTTCTTGATGGCTTCTTAAAGAGTGGTGTGATGGAAGACTTTGACCCATCTTTGTAGGGGCTCAGTTAATGCTTCAATGAAAAGCATAACTAATCGCTCTTCAGATATATTTGTTACAATAACTGCGGTGCGTTCAAATTATGCAATAAACTCTTCATGTGCCTATTTTCTTAAGTAGTGTCGACTTTCTGAAATGGATTTTTGGGTTCTTTCAGTCAAATCTTTCTATCAGTCTTTGAGTAAAATCTTCATATGAAGTGATGTTAGCATCTCCCAAAGTTACTAGGGCATGGTGACACCACTCGTGCTTCCCCTTCTAAGTGTAATGTGTCAAATTGAATTGCGTCTGTCTCAACCATAGGATTGAGCCTGAAGTAGGTGTCCAATTTTTGCACCCCAACCCTTGTTGTACATTTAGATGACCCATCAAATGAGGGTAATGGATGTTTACTTACCTCACGTGCCAATTATCCACTACGCTCTCCTTTGGGTCTATTCTGGTACCGGAAGTTACTATACTCATTGAAAATCATAGATGTTCGAGTATTCTCTTCCAGTCGTGCATAGTCTTCAACATAAGTGTTTAGGAATTGATTTGGCTCAACTACTTCCTAGCCTGTTGGCACCTGATTCTTTGCAAATTGAGGTAGAAATGGTCATTTATGCATCCTGTTGTTGGCTTGCTTGACGGGATTATGATTCCCACTTCCTTCAGTTGTAGTCCTATTAGTGGCAACGAAATTCAACCGGCCAATGAGGTGAGCGATTAGCACTGTAATTTGTTGTTTTCCTTGGTTCAAGGCCTGAGTTATTTGTTGTTGCCCTTGAATCATTTGTTGCTTCCCTTGCTGGTGCAAATGTTTATTCATCTGTTGTTGCCCCTGTAACAATTCTTGTAGTAAGATACCCAGGTCACGTTCCCCCATAGCAAAATGATGGTTATTCCTCCTTCTTACAGTGACGTTGTTGGTGTCTTCACGAAGCAAAAACTACCTACCATTCACCACACGCTGGCAGGATGCTTGGGCTCCGATACCACTGCAGTGAGATAGGATAATTTTACCTACATTTCTCCAAACGTTATAGTCAAACTATTTCACTTTCCTCAAAGTATGCCTTATATGAAATTTGAATTTCTCAATAATGCAATGGGTAATCAAATCATAAAACAAGGTATTCAATAAAGTATGAAAACATGTTCAATTCCCAAGCCGCGGACCCACAATGCATACATATGGCTAAGCGTTAAACATAAAATTTCAACAAACATCCATTGTCGTCAAATCCAACAAATGGCGGTCCCACTGTGACTGCAAATATCCACATGTAATCCCCAAATTAATTATATTAAACTATCTAAATAATTGACCATAACTTGACTTAACGACTAGAAGTTTTCCTCCAATATCAACATCGATCGTCTGTGACAGGAATGCAACTCTCAAGAAGACTTGTGAAAATTCCAAACTGGAATCCTATTGCAACAACTGATATTATTTCTCCTAATTGTTAATTAATTAACAATTTATCTGCTACAGGAAATATCGAAATAAATACATTGCAACCTTCACAAATAAAATTCTGCAGAAAAATAGAATGTTGGAAGCTGAGAAATGCTAGCACAAACACATAAAATAACACAATTATTTTTGGACAAAAATCCCCGAAAAACCCAACTTGGGAAAACCGATGCAACAACTGAGGGTTTTATTACTATGCAACGGTGAGGATGTCGAAATTTGGAAATCCTACAGAGAAAAACTACTGGCAAAAATCTAGTAAGGAATTTTCCTCACCCCACAGGCAATCTCCCGGCACAACTTGCCTTCAGAAATTTGGCCCTTGACCCTCTATGTCAGCCTTTGCGCAGCCTGCTAGACGTCAAGCCTTTGACTGGTCTTTGATGAAGTTGTTTTGCCTTCTAGTGGCTGGAAAGATGCTTCTCTGGCACTCTGGGACTCCTTCCGAGCCTCTAGAACTGAAGACATCTCTCCCTCTCAACAAATCGAACTTGCCTCTAGAATTTTTTGCATTGCCTCTGCATCAGCTTCTATATGGCTCTTCTGCCTCTCTACAAATGCACTCACTGGATCTGGAATGCCTCCTCCAACCTCACTGTCTCTGCCCCTCACTCACTGCTTCGATCTCTAGCTCTCTCTGGCAACTGGTTGCTGCTACTCTAGAAATCGAACTGCTAAATATCTCAAGTGTATTCTCCATCACCACATCAACCTCCTCTTATAATCCTCTATTGGAGCACCAACAACCAAGATTAAAACATAATCGATGGCTAGGATCATCTCTGGATCGATCCGTGTGAGTTTCTAGATGATTCTCGCCTTGACTTAATTAATATTGATTAACTAATCATATACCCTAAGTTTAGACTTGGGAAATATTTAAAAATCGGTTAATAATCTAATTAAGTCATTTCTAGGCAAAATTTCCAGAAACGATTTCCGGGTTTTGAGATCTCATGTATTCTAGCCTCTCCACCAAATTTTGTGGCTAGAACACATCTAATGCTACAAAAACTAACACTCCCTCTTAGCGAGGAATGTGTTCTAGTGTTGCACACCCTGCCACAACACCCTATCTCTACATCATCTCCTCTTAGGTTGTTGATATCTATCCATTGTTTCCCACCAACACTGCGCAAATCTGATGAACGTTGCATTTGTGCTACTGCTGACACTGCCATACTGTTGCCAACGCTGCATCTGAACTGAAACTCGCTCTCATCTATTGTCGCTGCAATTGCAACTACCGTAATTGAGAAGCATCCAAAATACTAAATCAAAATGCATCTCTCCTTAGTCTCTTGACTGCTACTAGCATCTGCACTGTCACTAAAGACTTTGCGTTGTTGTTGACTCTGCTATTGAGCCACCTACTCTACTGCCAATACTGCACTACGCTCCTCAACATCTGACTGCTACTAGTCTACAACTGTCACTTTGGTACTGACTACATCAACTACCATTGATCCATCCTGCTACTAAATACTATGGGCCTTTGTAGCCAAGTAATGAATGATCCATGAGGTGGACTCCACAAGGACCTTGCCCAAATTTGTAGCTCTCTGGGGCTACAACTACAAGTCACCCCACCTCACTCCTGGAGGTATAGCTACGAACATAGAAAAATCTGATCTACCCATACTGTTGTTGCTACTACGAGAATGAGGTTGATCTCCTTAAATCCTCAAGTGCTAGCTTCCATAGGGTTTCTCCCTCTGAAGCTACACTCTCTCTGCGTCTCAATCTCCCTATCAGAAATCTCTTTACTCCTTGTCTTGGCAACTCGCATTATCCTCCTGCATTGGAAACTGGATTGCGTAGTTCTTCACTAGGAATCTTCTGGCTGGAACTGCACCTGCTTACTGCAACTGGGTAATTTGCACTACCTGTGGTTATTACTCCTCCTTACAGTGACGTTGTTGGTGTCTTCAGGAAGCATAAACTACCTACCATTCACCACAAGTTGGCAGGATGCTTGGGCTCCGATACCACTGCAGTGAGATAGGATAATTTTACCCTAAATTTCTCCAGACGTTATAATCAAACTATTTCACTTTCCTCAAAGTACGCCTTATATAAAATTTGAATTTCTCAATAATGCAATGGGTAATCAAATCATAAAACAAGGTTTTCCATTTAAGTATGAAAACATGTTCAATTCCCAAGCCACAGACCCACAATGCATACATATGGCTAAGCGTTAAACATAAAATTTCAACAAACATCCATTTTCGTCAAATCCAACAAATTGCGGTCCCACTATGACTGCAAATATCCACATGTAATTCCCAGATTAATTATATTAAATTGTCTAGATAATTGACCATAACTTGACTTAACGACTAGAAGTTTTCTTGCAATATCGACACCGGTCGTCTGTGACAGGGATGCAACTCTCAGGAAGACTTGTGAAAATTCCAAACTGGAATCCTATTGCAACAACTGATATTATTTCTCCTAATTGTTAATTAATTAACAATTTATCTGCTACGGAAAATATTGAAATAAATACATTGCAACCTTCACAAATAAAATTCTGCAGAAAAATAAAATGTTGGAAGCTGAGAAATGTTAGCACAAACACATAAAATAACGCAATTATTTTTGGATAAAAGTCCCGAAAAACCCAACTTGGGAAAACCGGTGCAGCAGCTGAGGGTTTTATTACTATGCAGCAGTGAGGATGTCGAAATTTGGCAATCCTACAGAGAAAAAATACCAGCAAAAATCTAGTAAGGAATTTTCCTCACCCCACAGGCAATCTCCCGGCACAGCTTGCCTTCAGAAACTTGGCCCTTGACCATCTATGTCAGCCTCTGCGCAGCCTACTAGACGTCAAGCCTTTGACTGGTCTTCGATGAAGTTGTTTTGCCTTCTACTGGCTGGAAAGATGCTTCTTCGGCACTCTGGGACTCCTTCCGAGCCTTTGGAACTGAAGACGTCTCTCCCTCTCAGCAAATCGAACTTGCCTCTAGAAGTTGTTGCGTTGCCTCTGCGTCAGCTTCTCTATGGCTCTTCTGCCTCTCTACAAATGCACTCACTAGATCTGGAATGCCTCCTCCAACCTCACTGTCTCTGCCCCTCACTCATTGCTTTGATCTCTAGCTCTCTGGCAACTGGCTGTTGCTACTCTAGAAATCGAACTGCTAAGTATCTCAAGTGTATTCTCCATCACCACATCAACCTCCTCTTATAATCCTCTGTTGGAGCACCAAACTTACCCTAAATTTCTCCAGACGTTATAATCAAACTATTTCACTTTCCTCAAAGTACGCCTTATATAAAATTTGAATTTCTCAATAATGCAATGGGTAATCAAATCATAAAACAAGGTTTTCCATTTAAGTATGAAAACATGTTCAATTCCCAAGCCACAGACCCACAATGCATACATATGGCTAAGCGTTAAACATAAAATTTCAACAAACATCCATTTTCGTCAAATCCAACAAATTGCGGTCCCACTATGACTGCAAATATCCACATGTAATTCCCAGATTAATTATATTAAATTGTCTAGATAATTGACCATAACTTGACTTAACGACTAGAAGTTTTCCTGCAATATCGACACCGGTCGTCTGTGACAGGGATGCAACTCTCCAGAAGACTTGTGAAAATTCCAAACTGGAATCCTATTGCAACAACTGATATTATTTCTCCTAATTGTTAATTAATTAACAATTTATCTGCTACGGAATATATTGAAATAAATACATTGCAACCTTCACAAATAAAATTCTGCAGAAAAATAAAATGTTGGAAGCTGAGAAATGTTAGCACAAACACATAAAATAACGCAATTATTTTTGGATAAAAGTCCCGAAAAACCCAACTTGGGAAAACCGGTGCAGCAGCTGAGGGTTTTATTACTATGCAGCAGTGAGGATGTCGAAATTTGGCAATCCTACAGAGAAAAAATACTAGCAAAAATCTAGTAAGGAATTTTCCTCACCCCACAGGCAATCTCCCGGCACAGCTTGCCTTCAGAAACTTGGCCCTTGACCATCTATGTCAGCCTCTGCGCAGCCTGCTAGACGTCAAGCCTTTGACTGGTCTTCGATGAAGTTGTTTTGCCTTCTACTGGCTGGAAAGATGCTTCTTCGGCACTCTGGGACTCCTTCCGAGCCTTTGGAACTGAAGACGTCTCTCCCTCTCAGCAAATCGAACTTGCCTCTAGAAGTTGTTGCGTTGCCTCTGCGTCAGCTTCTCTATGGCTCTTCTGCCTCTCTACAAATGCACTCACTGGATCTGGAATGCCTCCTCCAACCTCACTGTCTCTGCCCCTCACTCATTGCTTCGATCTCTAGCTCTCTGGCAACTGGCTGTTGCTACTCTAGAAATCGAACTGCTAAGTATCTCAAGTGTATTCTCCATCACCACATCAACCTCCTCTTATAATCCTCTGTTGGAGCACCAACAACCAAGATTAAAACATAATTGATGGCTAGGATCATCTCTGGATCGATCCGTGTGAGTTTCTAGATGATTCTCACCTTGATATTGTTTAATTAAACATATACCCTAAGTTTAGACTTGGGAAATATTTAAAAATCGGTTAATAATCTAATTCAGTCATTCTAGGCAAAATTTCCAGAAACGATTTCTAGGTTTTGAGATCTCATGTATTCTAGACTCTCCAACAAATTTTGTGGCTAGAACACATCTGATGCTACCAAAACTAACACTCCCTCTTAGCGAGGAATGTGTTCTAGTGTTGCACACCCTGCCACAACACCCTGTGTTTGCAACATCTCCTGTTAGGTTGTTCATATCTATCCATTGTTTCCCACCAACACTACGCAACTCTGATGAACACTGCATTTGTGCTACTGCTGACACTGTCATACTGTTTCCAACACTACATCTGAACTGAAACTCCCTCTCATCTGTTGTTGTTGCAATTGCAACTACCGCAACTGCGAAGCATCCAAAATACTAAATCAAAATGCATCTCTCCTGAATCTCTTGACTGCTACTAGCATTTGCACTATCACTAAAGACTCTGCGTTGTTGTTGACTCTGCTATTGAGCCACCTGCTCTACTGCCGATACTACACTACGCTCCTCAGCATCTGACTGCTACTAGTTTGCAACTGTCACTCTGGTACTGACTACATCAACTACCATTGATCCATCCTACTACCGAATACTTATGGGGCCTTTGTAGCCAGGTAATGAATGATCCATGAGGTGGACTCCACAAGGACCCTGCCCAAATTTGTAGCTCTCTGGGCTACAACTACAAGTCACCCCACCTCACTCCTGGAGGTATAGCTACAAACATAGAAAAATCTAATCTACTCATACTGTTGTTGCTACTACGAGAATGAGGTTGATCTCCTTAGATCCTCAAGTGCTAGCTTCCATAGGGTTTCTCCCTCTGAAGCTACACTCTCTCTCAGTCTCAATCTCCCTATCGAAAATCTATTAGCGAGGAATGTGTTCTAGTGTTGCACCCCCTGCCACAACACCCTGTGTTTGCAACATCTCCTGTTAGGTTGTTCATATCTATCCATTGTTTCCCACCAACACTACGCAACTCTAATGAACACTGCATTTGTGCTACTGCTGACACTGTCATACTGTTTCCAACACTACATCTGAACTGAAACTCCCTCTCATCTGTTGTTGTTGCAATTGCAACTACCGCAACTGCGAAGCATCCAAAATACTAAATCAAAATGCATCTCTCCTGAATCTCTTGACTGCTACTAGCATTTGCACTATCACTAAAGACTCTGCGTTGTTGTTGACTCTGCTATTGAGCCACCTGCTCTACTGCCGATACTACACTACGCTCCTCAGCATCTGACTGCTACTAGTTTGCAACTGTCACTCTGGTACTGACTACATCAACTACCATTGATCCATCCTACTACCGAATACTTATGGGGCCTTTGTAGCCAGGTAATGAATGATCCATGAGGTGGACTCCACAAGGACCCTGCCCAAATTTGTAGCTCTCTGGGCTACAACTACAAGTCACCCCACCTCACTCCTGGAGGTATAGCTACAAACATAGAAAAATCTAATCTACTCATACTGTTGTTGCTACTACGAGAATGAGGTTGATCTCCTTAGATCCTCAAGTGCTAGCTTCCATAGGGTTTCTCCCTCTGAAGCTACACTCTCTCTCAGTCTCAATCTCCCTATCGAAAATCTATTAGCGAGGAATGTGTTCTAGTGTTGCACACCCTGCCACAACACCCTGTGTTTGCAACATCTCCTGTTAGGTTGTTCATATCTATCCATTGTTTCCCACCAACACTACGCAACTCTAATGAACACTGCATTTGTGCTACTGCTGACACTGTCATACTGTTTCCAACACTACATCTGAACTGAAACTCCCTCTCATCTGTTGTTGTTGCAATTGCAACTACCGCAACTGCGAAGCATCCAAAATACTAAATCAAAATGCATCTCTCCTGAATCTCTTGACTGCTACTAGCATTTGCACTATCACTAAAGACTCTGCGTTGTTGTTGACTCTGCTATTGAGCCACCTGCTCTACTGCCGATACTACACTACGCTCCTCAGCATCTGATTGCTACTAGTTTGCAACTGTCACTCTCGTACTGACTACATCAACTACCATTGATCCATCCTACTACCGAATACTTATGGGGCCTTTGTATCCAGGTAATGGATGATCCATGAGGTGGACTCCACAAGGACCTTGCCCAAATTTGTAGCTCTCTGGGCTACAACTACAAGTCACCCCACCTCACTCCTGGAGGTATAGCTACAAACATAGAAAAATCTAATCTACTCATACTGTTGTTGCTACTACGAGAATGAGGTTGATCTCCTTAGATCCTCAAGTGCTAGCTTCCATAGGGTTTCTCCCTCTGAAGCTACACTCTCTCTCAGTCTCAATCTCCCTATCGAAAATCTATTTTCTCCCTGTCTTGGCAACTCGCATTATCCTCCTGCATTGGAAACTGGATTGCTTAGTTCTTCACTAGCAATCTTCTGGTTGGAACTGCACCTGCTTACTGCAATTAGGTAATTTGCGCTACCTGTGGTTATTCCTCATTACAATGACATTGTCAGTGTCTTCAGGAAGCATAAACTACCTACCATTCACCACAAGCTAGCAGGATGCTTGGGCTCCGATATCACTGCGGTGAGGTAGGATAATTTTACCCTAAATTTCTCCAGACGTTATTGTCAAACTATTTCACTTTCCTCAAAGTACGCCTTATATAAAATTTTAATTTCTCAGTAATGCAATGGGTAATCAAATAATAAAACAAGGTATTCAATAAAGTATGAAAACATGTTCAATTCCCAAGTTGTGGACCCACAATGCATACATATGGCTAAGCGTTAAACATAAAATTTCAACAAACAGCCATTGTCGTCAAATCCAACAAATGGCAGTCCCACTGTGACTGCAAATATCCACGTGTAATTCCCAGATTAATTATATTAAACTGTCTAGATAATTGACCATAACTTGACTTAATGACTAGAAGTTTTCCTTCAATATCGACACCGGTCATTTATGACAGGGATGCAACTCTCAAGAAGACTTGTGAAAATTCCAAACTAGAATCCTGTTGCAACAACTGATATTATTTCTCATAATTGTTAATTAATTAACAATTTATCTGCTACGGAAAATATCGAAATAAATACATGCAACCTTCACAAATAAAATTCTGTAGAAAAATAAAATGTTGGAAGCTGAGAAATGCTAACACACACATAAAATAACACGATTATTTTTGGACAAAAGTCCCCGAAAAACCCAACTTAGGAAAACCGGTGCAGCAGCTGAGGGTTTTATTACTATGCAGCAGTGAGGACGTCGAAATTTGGCAATCCTACAGAGAAAAAATACTGGCAAAAATCTAGTAAGGAATTTTCCTCACCCCACAGGCAATCTCCCGCCACGACTTGCCTTCAGAAACTTGGCCCTTGACCCTCTGTGTCAGCCTCTGCGCAGCCTGCTGGACGTCAAGCCTTTGACTGGTCTCTGATGAAGTTGTTTTGCCTTCTACTCATTGGAAAGTTGCTTCTCCGGCACTCTAGGACTCCTTTCGAGCCTCTGGAACTGAAGACGTCTCTCCCTCTCTGCAAATCGAACTTGCCTCTAGAAGTTGTTCCGTTGCCTCTGCGTCAGCTTCTCTATGGCTCTTCTGCCTCTTTACAAATGCACTCACTGGATCTGGAATGCCTCCTCCAACCTCACTGTCTCTGCCCCTCACTCACTGCTTCGATCTCTAGCTCTCTCTGGCAATTGGTTGCTGCTACTCTAAAAATCGAATTGCTAAGTATCTCAAGTGTATTCTCCATCACCACATCAACCTCCTCTTATAATCCTTTGTTGGAGCACCAACAACCAAGATTAAAACATAATCGATGGCTAGGATCATCTCTGGATTGATCCGTGTGAGTTTCTAGATGATTCTCGCCTTGACTTTAATTAATATTGATTAATTAATCATATACCCTAAGTTTAGACTTGGGAAATATTTAAAAATCGGTTAATAATCTAATTAAGTCATTTCTAGGCAAAATTTCTAGAAACGATTTCTAGGTTTTGAGATCTCATGTATTCTAGCCTTTCCACCAAACTTTGTGGCTAGAACACATCTAATGCTACAAAAACTAACACTCCCTCTTAGAGAGGAATGTGTTCTAGTGTTGCACACCCTGCCACAACACTCTGTCTCTGCATCATCTCCTGTTGGGTTGTTGATGTCTATCCATTGTTTCCCACCAACACCGTGCAACTCTGATGAACGCTGCATTTGTGCTACTGTTGACACTGCCATACTGTTGCCAACACTGCATCGGAACTGAAACTCCCTCTCATCTGTTGTTGTCGCAATTGCAACTACCGCAACTGAGAAGCATCCAAAATACTAAATCAAAATGCATCTCTCCTGAGTCTCTTGACTACTACTAGCATCTGCACTGTCACTAAAGACTTTGCATTCTTGTTGACTCTGCTATTGAGCCACCTGCTCTACTGTCAATACTACACTACGCTCCTCAACATCTGACTGCTACTAGTCTGCAACTATCACTCTGGTACTGACTACATCCACTGCCATTGATCCATCCTGCAACTAAATACTATGGGCCTCTGTAGCCAGGTAATGGATGATCCATGAGGTGGACTCCACAAGGACCTTGCCCAAATTTGTAGCTCTTTGGGGCTACAACTACAAGTCACCCCACCTCACTCTTGGAGGTATAGCTACAAACATAGAAAATTCGATCTCCTTAGATCCTCAAGTGCTAGCTTCCAAAGGGTTTCTCCCTCTGAAGCTACACTCTCTCTACGTCTCAATCTCCTTATCGGAAATATCTTTGCTCCCTGTCTTGGCAACTCGCATTATCCTCCTGCATTGGAAACTGGATTGCGTAGTTCTTCACTAGGAATCATCTGGCCGGAACTGCACCTGCTTACTGCAACTGGGTAATTTTCACTACCTGTTATCACTGCATCTAGCTCTGCAACTGCCTCACGTGTACTGACTGCAATTAGACTTGCAGTTGTCATCTGAATAATTGGCTGCATTTGCTAACACTAAACTTGGTCCCACTGCAACAATTTGGAATTGATCTGACTGATCTCCTTGCTGCAACTGTGTTGGACCCTGCCCATCTTGCACATTGGAGTTTCATACTCCTCTTGGATCTGGTGCCCCACTATTTTCTTTTGAGTAGTCCCTGGCACTAGGAATCTTCTCGCTGGAACTGCACCTGCATACTACAACTGGGTAATTCGCATTGCATGTTGTCACTGCATCTAGCGCTGCAACTGCCTCACGTGTACTGACTACAACTAGACTTGCAATTGTCATCTGAATGATTGGTTGCATCTGCTAACACTAAACTTGCAACAGTGATAATTCGCATTGCATGTTGTCACTGCATCTAGCGCTGCAACTGCCTCACATGTACTGACTACAACTAGACTTGCAATTGTCATCTGAATGATTGGTTGCATCTGCTAACACTAAACTTGCAACAGTGATAATTCGCATTGCATGTTGTCACTGCATCTAGCGCTGCAACTGCCTCACATGTACTGACTACAACTAGACTTGCAATTGTCATCTGAATGATTGGTTGCATCTGCTAACACTAAACTTGCAACTTGGAGTTTCATACTCCTCTTGGATCTGGTGCCCCATTATTTTCTTTTGAGCAGTCCCTAGCTGGGACCCTTCCTTTCTTTGCAACTCTCTCTAGACAACTCACACTTCCTCTGGCACCTGTCTCCGATAATTGGAAGTCGATCTACTACCCAGATCTACATTCTGGCTAACTCACACGACCTCCTCTCGAAATCTCGTACGGTCATCCCTGTAAAGTTGCAAAAATCTAGAAACTCAAAACTGGAGGAAATAAACTCGGAAGCTCCCTCTCTTTCTTGCTCGGTTGCTTCTCTTCTATTCGCACTCCCTTGTGGAATGCACAAATCTGCTAGCTGCTACTGCCAATCTGCAATGGAAAATCAAAATTCTGACACTCGAATTTCCCTGAGAGAAATCTTCCCTCTGTTGTGTGTGCTTTTCTCTTCCACCCGACGTTGATTCTACAACTGCAAACTGCTACAAAACCCTCTATGTCCAACCAAGGAATCTACTCAACGAAAATCTAAGTTGCAGTTGCTCCCTCTGACTGTTGGAATCACTCTCATGGGAAATTCGAATTTTCTGCACCCCTGCAACTGAAAACCAAATTGTTGGCTCAGTTATTAGACTTGCATGTCTAAGCACTATGTTGCCTCAAGAATTTCAACTTGCTGCTCCCTTTGAACAGTGAAATTATTTCTCCGCTTCTAAGCTTCCCGGTTGATCACTCACGCTCTGATACCATGTGAAAATTCCAAACTAGAATCCTATTGCAGCGACTGATATTATTTCTCCTAATTGTTAATTAATTAACAATTTATTTGCTATGGCAAATATCGAAATAAATATATTGCAACATTCACAAATAAAATTATGCGGAAAAATAAAACATTGGAAGTTGAGAAATGCTAGCACACACATAGAATAACACAATTACTTTTGGACAAAAGTCCCCGGAAAAACCCAACTTGGGAAAATCAGTGCAGCAGCTAAGTTTTATTATTATGCAGCAGTGAGAAATTATGAGTACAAGTATATCGAAATCTGGAAATCTTACAGAGAAAAAATACTAGCAAAAATCTAGTGAGGAATTTTCCTCACCCCATAGGGAATCTCTCGGCACGACTTGCCTTCAAAAACTTCGCCCTCTAACCCTCCGCACTGCTTTGTGCATCCTGCTGTATGTCAAGCCTTTGACTTGTCTCTGATGAAGTCGCTCTGCCTTCTACTGGCTGGAAAGATGCTTCTCCGACACTTTGGGACTCCTTCCTGGCGCTCTGGACGTGAAGAAGTCTCTCCCTCTCAGCAAATCGAACTTGCCTCTAGAAGTTGTTGCGTTGCCTCCGCGTCAACTTCTTTGTGGCTCTTCTGCCTCTCTGCAAATGCACTCGCTAGATCTGGAATGCCTCCTCCAGCCTCACTGTCTCTGCCCCTCACTCACTGCTTCAATCTATAACTCTCTCCGACAACTACCTGTTGCTACTCTGGAAATTGATCTGCCAAGAAATCGAACTGCTCAAGTGTCTCAAGTATATTCTCCATCACCACATTGACATCCTCTTATAATCCTTTGTTGGAGCACCAACAACCAAGATTAAAACATAATCGATGGCTAGGATCATCTCCGGATCGATCCGTATGAGTTTCTAGATGATTCTCGCCTTAACTTAATTAATATTGATTAATTAATCATATTCCCTAATAAGTTTAGACTTGGGAAATATCTAAAAACTGGTTAATAATCTAATTAAGTCATTTCTAAGCGGAATTTCCAAAAACGATTTTTGTGTTTTGGAGATCTCATGTATTCTAGCCTCTCCACCAAAGTTCATGGCTAGAACACATCTGATGCTACAAAAACTAACAAGACTCCCATCATAGGAAATCGTCATGCAAGTACTCCAGACTTACACAGCGATCATTAGATTCCTCAAACGGTGTCATGCAACAGTGCTTCAACTGAATGGCGTATTTCCCTTGTGAATAAGCGGCAATGCTTGTGTCAGGCAAAGTCTTCGGCCTCCACGATTATTCTACTAACTATTCAAAGCGATCGTTGACAGAGCTTCTAGTTCTAACCGCAAAGATACTTTAGTGTGTGCATAGATAGGCGTTTTTTCCACAGAGAGATGCCGACTAATGCAAGAAGCTACTCTTCGGACGAACCCCCCTTTTTTTTACCTTGCGTTTAGTCCAGAGTGACGTTGGAACCCTCAAAATGCTATAAGTTCTCTCAACTCAGACACTCCTAAAACTCGGCTTGTTCCTTTGCTGATGTCTCTAAGAACCACCCTTCTCAATACCCAACCTCACATGAATTACAACACTTCATTGCTCAAATTAGAAGGGTTCACAGGCAAGAACAAGAAAAGTCAACGTAACCAATTACAACACTTCGTTGCCCTAATTAGAAGGGTTCATAGGCAAGAAAAAGAAATGTCAAGGTAACCACTGCACAGAACAAAGTTCGCTTCCCTTTTGAGGTGTAATTCTTGTGTTATCACCGAACCAAAAAAATCAACAAGAATTTTGTTGCCCTCTAGAAAACCTGTGCCCAAACCAAACTCCAAACCAAAAGAGAAAATTCACTGTCTTGCCAAATATGTTCTTGTGCCAAAACAGAGAGAGTGAATGGAAGAGGTGTCAACTAGGGTGGAATCTTTCACCATCGAAATTGACGAAAGAGAATGGGATCTTAAAACCCTCAGAGCTAATGCTCAAGAAACAAATAAATTGGTCCACACTTAATGCCCCAAAATGAATCCAAGTCTCCTTAATTTATAGACTTCCTTGAGAGGTTTCATTTTCTTAAGTGGTTGAGTGTGTTTTACTCAAAAACCTAGATTTGGGTTTTTTGCGCAACTTACCCAAAACTTGCCCACAATGGGGGTTTTGGGGTTTTATCCCCATTTTTTGAAGGACTATAACCTACAGAGACAGATAGGCTACTTAGTCCATTGGTCTACATCACAAGAAAGTGCAAGGGACTCTAACCAAAATGAAGATTGATAATAAGGATGGCATGTGACCCCATCGATTTTCTCCATCTTATTAAAATTACCTCTCTTTGTTTTGTTTCTAGCCTCAATAAAAGACTAGCAAAATTACATCTAGTAAGTCAATAGTTCTAGTAGTATTTTAAAATCATGTCTAAGTAGGGCCACTAAGATTAATCTAGAAGTCTCGGCCAGTGCCAAAATTTGTACCTATCATTCCACAAGTGCAAAAAACTAGAACAAATAGATAAAAATTAAGACTCCAAGTAAGGTTACCTAATTGTAGAATACAAATATGAATGAAAAGTATTTTGGTTCTGAAAACAAATAAAATTAAAAGAAAAAAGACATTAGTGTCAAAGAATGTTTTCTTATTATTTGAAAATAAATAATCAATGTCGCAAACATCCAACGAACATTCTAAAAATGAGAGATCACACATTCTAAAATTTACCAAAACATAAATGTGGAATACACAATAGAAAACACCACAAAATTACCTCTTGTCGATTTAAAGTGTTCTCATCTCGAGCTTTTATTATTGGAACAAGCAATTCATACAGAAGCTCAAAACAATCTTTTGTTGGAGTTGCCACATCCATGATGCATGAAAGATACCTGGATAATATTAAACACTATAGTCAAAAGATATATAACTATTAAACTAGATGAGATTGAAACGTTGAAATTTGTAAGTAATAACTTCACAACTATTTTATGACTTTGCGATTTTAGGGGAATGCAACAAATTTGGAGGCATTGACTCATAATGAATAAATAAATATTCCTTGAAAGCTACCTCAGCTTGGTGTATGAATCTGACACCCCATAATAAGAAGCAAACTCTGTTAGCAACCATTTCCATGGCCCATGCAAACGCAAGTTCCGTGATCGAAAATTTTCCTTTCTCATAGCAGCTTCTTGTACCAAATCATATGCTAGAGTTTCTCCAACAGTGCCACACTGACAGCAAATCCAAACAAAAACATTAACTGAGAACTTAAACAAACAAGGAATATGCTTTCCTTGTGAAATGAAAACACTTAACATAGATGATAGATGTACTTTCTTTATACATGGAAACGAAACAGATAGGGAGAACAACAACATTATCAATCCATCGTTTTAAACCATATAAAAATAAATATAGAAATAATACTTTTCTTGATTTAGGTTTTCTTTTTTCTTTTCATAGGGGTTTATATCTGGTTTCAACAGTAGTAGTAGGAGTATATATAGACACCCACTCAACTACTGTGCAAACCTAAAGGTTTATTTCCGATGAATTGATACTTGGTTTATCTAGGATAATGGTTAAGAAGCCGCTTAAAATGCTAAGATAAAACTTATATTTGAAATAAAATTGCTGGGGACCTTAAGAATGGAAGAACAAAATCACGTCAAGAATCTTGCTAATAATTAAATCATTCATTTCAATTATAAAATTTCGATGTCTATTCTTTTACATGCTCGCTACATTTCCCTCCTTTTTAAGATTGTGAATGGCTTCTGTTGGATTCAGAAAATAATTAATCCCAATCCACAAAATGTCAAAGTTTTGGAATTTGCTTGCCAAAATCACTAACAGGAACAAAAGAGCCATCAAATTTGTAACCCATATGAACAGAATTTAGGTGTACAAGCTAGCACAATCAGCTGACCTGATTATCAGTTCATCGCTTACATGAACTGTTCAAAGTCAGACATCTTATAAAGACAAGAATCAGCAGTGCACATAATTGTAATTTGCACTATCGTCCAGCATTCTTTGTTACAGTTAAACTAAAACATAAATTTCCCACTTCCTAACAAAGAGATTTTATAAAAGGCCCCCCAAAATTCAGGCATAGAACAATCAACCCTTTGTCACAATAACTACAATTCTACAACAACTTCATTTAATTGTGGAAATGATTGGTGGAAAATGTAAATGATGACAGGAAATTACTGTGTACCTTAGTTGGCCCCAGTTCACCAGACGTAATTAGACAGCTTATGGAGAGTTGCACCTTTCCTACACATTCATGTTCTAGTTCACTGTAAATAGGCCACCAGCGAACTTTGTCATTCTGTACAAGAGATAAAAATTGTCATAAATAAAGGAGAAAACCAACCATGTTTCACTTCAAAATGATTTGAATTGTGAAGTCAACAGATTTAAATGGAACTAGAAAATACTGCATACTGGGTCATCCGTTATGGAAGCAATCTTGATCCTAACTCGACCATAAGCAGTTCCCTTGGAGTCCTGAACCTCCAATATAAGAACATCTCCTTGGCTCTCAGGAAAACTGAATAAGAACAACAATGGTTAGAAACCTCAAAAAGCTAATAAGAAGACTAGCAGGATAAAAATAAAGACCTTGAAGACTAATCACCTTAGAAAAAATGTGAAATCTATTAAACAACAACATTGGAAATAATTTCAGATAGAACATTAAATTGAAAACTAGGTTGTTTACAGATGAAATGTTGGCGAAGCATTAAAATTTCAACAACAACAACAAAAATGTGTCCTGTGAATGAGATGAATGGAACATGAAAAGGTGCCAAAACTGAAAGAGTGAAGACTAGTAGTGAAAATAATTTATTGATAGAAGAACAAATCAGTAGAATCAGAAGGATTCAATATCTTCTTACAAGATATGACCTTCACCGGACCCTGGTTGCATCCACACAGCTGAACCTGGCTGCATCAGGACAGATTCTTCTTCCACTGAACTCTTAAGTTGAAGCCAGCAAGAAAAGGTCTCTGTATACAACCATTGCAAGATACGCCAATTCAATATCATAAGGTCAGCCAATCGTTTAGATTATAGAACAATGTTGTTACTTAAGTTTATTCTCCAAAATATGGCCTCCGTCATTATTTCAATTCCAACAAACAGATTTTCCCTTTGACATATCATATATATTAGATAATTTTGGACACATTCAAAAAGTAATGCAAAAACAATTTCCCAGTTTCTGGGTCATTTTCAACATGAAAGTCAACATAATATGAAGTGACAAAGGTCCTTATTGTTCATGAAAGAATAAACAGCATCATTCTAGTTTGACTAGAAGCAAATGGTGAGAATTTTGTACCTTGTGTTGTTTTCATCATTGTGCTATTGCAAAGTGTGTTCACCCCTGCTTTTAATAGCCCAGAAACTTTTTGTATGTATTGTGCTCCAGCTTGCATATATGCGACACTGCGCTGTGAGTAGGTAGCCTGAAGTGGTGCCTGTGGTACAACACGAACTTTTCTCACTGCCGCCCACCCAGCAACGAGAGCTGATTTTATGTTAGAAAAAGGTTTTCCCAGAGATTTTAACCATTCAAGGATCGGCCCAAGACATGGGAAACTGCAGCCGGAAGCCTTCACCAACTTAATCTTCACTCTATGCACTGCTCTCAGACCCGACATACAATCCTTAGATTAGAACTCACCCTCCCAGTGATATGCATTCAAAGAACCAAGACACTGCCATTGCAGGCAGTCTTCTCTTCCACTTCCTAAGGGACTTTTACATTTGAAAACATGGGAAGAGACATTTACTCTTTATCTAATATTATTGGAAGACCTCCTCATTATATATGTTAAGTATGCAATAAAATCCATTTGCTTGCAAGTTGAAGAAAGGACAGGAGATAATCATGATTCAGTCTATGCACTGCTCTCAGATCCAACATGCAATCATTCAATTAGAACTGACCCTTCTCAGTTATATACATTCAAGGAATCAACACATATCAATTGCAAGCCTTCTTCACAGAAGATTCAATAAAATTCATAACAAATTCAAAAAGGTAGGAAAATACCTATTAAGTTCTAAGGTTTTATAGTTTCCACCAACATTCAGTAAAATGGATGTTAACCTCCAAGCCAATATTTTAACAAGCATCAACAAAGAAACTACAAGTAAGACTTACTATGATCCCCATATATATCGACAAGGTTTTAAATGGAATCAAAGCCATACCTTCCACCTTCAGTTTCCCCACAGTTTTCTTTAGCTTTGGTGCAGAAGCTTCTTCCATTAAACCAGCACTAGCTCCATTCTTCAGTAATTCCTCTTGTGGTTGTAGCAAAATTTTCTGCAATCTGCAAGATTACCACAAATATGAACAATAAAATGTAGCATTTAATCATGTTTGTCATGACTGTTAAACTCTATGGGCATGGATAATTTTCAAAGAAAGCCTTGCAGTTTTATTGGAGTTGAAACATGAAATAGCACAGACACATCCATATGACTGACCTTTCTAAGATGTGGAGATATGAACACATGGAATAAATCATCAGGGGAAATGATCAAAGAATATCTGAGGGTACAATTCAAAATTAATAAAGCCTGCAAACCAGCAGGTCCTTATTCAAATTGCCAAAGCACATTGATTGTGATGATTATTAAAATCATTGAGCATGTGATCTTCTCACAGAAAACCTTCCAGTTTGACTTGAGCCACAAAACTGGATAGCTCCAGCCAAAATATGACTGCCCTTTTGCATACAGACTTCAATGAATTGGAACTAATCAGAAAAGGATTTGACAAAAAAAAAATTATGGAATGGAAACATTTTTCAAGCCCTGTCATGGAAGCATATGCCCCTGTACCCAAAAGAGATCTGACACTCGTTGGGAATTTGGAGTACAACTCCCTTTGCAATGTTTTGAGAGAAATGCACTGTAATGCAACATTAATCAATGGTCAAACGCATTAAAGAGAAAGTTCTAGCTTTATTTGATTTACGTTAAAATGAAATATACCTTTCATCCAGCAATAAATGTCAATTTTTTAAACAGTAATGCCCAAAGTCTAGAAGAGGAGATCTGAACCACAAGTTTATTCAATGCCATGTTTCTCACAGGATTACCTTGACCAGTGTAAAGGAAGGGTACATTATTAGTCAGACATTTGCTTATATTGAAATACAAGAAGCAATAAATTCATCCATCAACTGACATCTCTTTTCCACACCTATGCTCAGAGGAAGAGGACTAAGTTACATGAACATTTGGAGACTTGTATTACTGTGAAACCACTTAATATAACATATGAGAGAAAAACCTGTAGTGAAAGAATAAGATGAATTGAGGCATCACAACATACCAGTGAAACATGAATCTCCGATCACTCACGGATTAATCGCGAGTCAAACTCTGCTCTTCCCTCAAACAATCCGATTCAACTCTGGGTGAGTCAAACTCGCGCTGACCGAGTTTGACTTGTGGTCAACATAATTTTGACTTGCAACTCACTGATTAATTGTGATTTAAGCGACTGAGGCGATTTTCAGCCCTCAACTAGGTGAGCAAGTGTTTTAGGGTTCCCGCATTTTTAGTTGCATGGTTTAGTTAGGTTAAAAATTAAAGGTCAGTCCATAACTCTCTTCTCACTGCTCAAGCCCGCAACTCATACACTGAGAAGGTAATAAAGGCATGGTTTCAGTTTCAGTTTATGCTGCGTAATACAGTCGTAGTGTAATAGAGGCGTAGTGTGCAATGTGCTCCAGTGTTAGCTTCAGCACGTGCTCTGTCAGATATTTCAATACCAAACCATTATCGTATCATTTCAGCAGCAATCAAGAGATTTTAGTTACTGCTTTTTAACTGATTAGTATGCAGTATTTTATAAACTTTTAGAGGCAGATGCTTCTGATTCTATGTAGTCATTGGTTAGGAGTCAGGACTCAGTGCTTTGGATCATGTTTGGACTCATAACATATATGAGATACTTATTCATTCATGATATTTTGGACATCTATTGATATTATGCATTGTTTGGAGTCTTGGACATGACTTTATTGAATATCAATGAAAATGATTTTTTTTAATTCGATATATGTGCATATATTTATTTATTGAATTCACCGATTTTTTCCCGATCCGATTAAAACTCTTCTCTTGCCGATTTATTGCTGATTGTGAGTCTGGTAACATTGCAACATACTGTGCAGTTTGACATGATCTTAGGAACCATGAGAACTAATAATATTATCCTTTGACAAATAGATATATATAGAAGCGAAGATGTGGGTTTGGGATAAGTGAGGTTCAATGAGCAAGTTCCATATCGATAGCAGTGAAAATGAGCAAGTTCCATATCGATAGCAGGTAGAGAAAAAAAATGTTTAAAATCAGAAATATTCTATCATCATGGTCAGCATATCCTACAAAATCATGCAAGAAAAGCCAAATATATGAAAGAGCAGCTATGAAAGATTGTATCTTCTTGAGATGAGAAGAATGTTAAGAGGCAACTTTGGGAGATGTTAAATGGAAGCAGAAAATATTGTTATAAATGACAGCAAGAAATAAAAAAGGAAGCCTCCACCAAAGGAACAAAGAATCAAAGACAAAGGTTAAACAAAAGCCAATGGACTCAAACTTGCACAAGTAGGACTGTATGAATCAAAGATTGAGACCATGAGAGAGCCAATCAACATCAGACATTTAAATCTCAACATAACAAGATGCTTCAAGTAGCGCTGACAGAGAACCTTCATATAAAAATAAGCACATCCAAAAAAGAATGAAATATGGCCACCAAGATGAAGGAACAAGAAATATTGATGATGTTGAATCTTGAATCAGCAAGTTCAAGAAGCTCAAGCTGATTGGGAAGGTTCAAATAGTTCAAGCAAATTGAATGCAAGATTTGAATTCAATAGA
Source organism: Pinus taeda (assembly GCA_000404065.3). NCBI lineage: Eukaryota > Viridiplantae > Streptophyta > Pinopsida > Pinales > Pinaceae > Pinus > Pinus taeda. The sequence goes on along the minus strand of APFE030103706.1, from coordinate 43,000 downwards.
GCTGTTCAGCATTCAAAGTTCAGATTCTAGTTCAATGATTGATAGCAGAACCAATGGACTCAAACTTGCACAAGTAGGACTGTATGAATCAAAGATTGAGACCATGAGAGAGCCAATCAACATCAGACATTTAAATCTCAACATAACAAGATGCTTCAAGTAGCACTGACAGAGAACCTTCATATAAAAATAAGCACATCCAAAAAAGAATGAAATATGGCCACCAAGATGAAGGAACAAGAAATATTGGTGATGTTGAATCTTGAATCAGCAAGTTCAAGAAGCTCAAGCTGATTGGGAAGGTTCAAATAGTTCAAGCAAATTGAATGCAAGATTTGAATTCAATAGAGCTGTTCAGCATTCAAAGTTCAGATTCTAGTTCAATGATTGATAGCAGAACCAATGGACTCAAACTTGCACAAGTAGGACTGTATGAATCAAAGATTGAGACCATGAGAGAGCCAATCAACATCAGACATTTAAATCTCAACATAACAAGATGCTTCAAGTAGCACTGACAGAGAACCTTCATATAAAAATAAGCACATCCAAAAAAGAATGAAATATGGCCACCAAGATGAAGGAACAAGAAATATTGGTGATGTTGAATCTTGAATCAGCAAGTTCAAGAAGCTCAAGCTGAATGGGAAGGTTCAAATAGTTCAAGCAAATTGAATGCAAGATTTGAATTCAATAGAGCTGTTCAGCATTCAAAGTTCAGATTCTAGTTCAATGATTGATAGCAGAACCAATTGGTGGAGGTCAAGTTCAAATTCTAATAGAGCTTGGTCAATCATATTGTTGATAAGTAAAGTTGGTGGCAGTTAAGGTGGGGAAAGTTGACAATGCTGACAGTTTAGCGTTTTAGAGTCCTATAAACAAGGTACCTTGGGGCAGTTTCTGAGCACTTTCACAAGGGATATAGGTGTTAATTGCAGTCATGCTGTGTTGCATACATTGCATTATTGTATCTATCTCCATGCGCTGAACTCAACAAAATATGTATATCCCACTTAATCCTCTGGGCTTGAATGCATGTGGATGCCATTGATGAATTTGTTTGTCTCCTAATTAGGTTTTGCTTTCTTGCTTAACGTGACTAATATAGAATTCTTAATGAGTTCGATCTCATTTTGTTCTATGGATCCATTCATTCAAGGTCCATCAAGCCTTACTTGCTCCATCAAGCCTTACTTGCTCCATCAGTCGGTATCATGGTTTGTGGTTGCAGAGATCAAGTGACTTCTCAAGGTATGTCATAATTCTTATTGTTATCAAGATTGATATGAAGTTGGTATGCTTGGTTTTGGTGTTTACAGGATGTTAGTGTCAAAAAAAAGTGCAAGCATTGTTGCAATTGTTGCATATCAAAAAATCTGGTCGTACAATCAGACATTTGGAAGATTCGAATGAAATTCTACCTCATGGATTGAGAGTTGTGGTCAATAATTGTTGAATGAGATATGATTGGCTAGGATGACTGGAAACAAAGAGATGAGAAGGCACAATCCACAATCATTTCAAACTTAGAAGATGTGTTCTTACATAGGGTGCACACAGTCAAATTGGTGAAAGAGATGTTAAATGCACTTGTGACAACATGAGTGGAAGAACCGACAACTGCAAGTAGACGAACTGGTGCAACTGGTGCAGTGGGCCAATGCTTGTAAGTTGCAACGAAAATACACTCATGCAAAGATGCTTGATGGAATGCCAATGATGCAACACATGGATAACATAAAGAAATTTTTTAGACAATCACAATCATTGTTGTTCAAATCTTCGAAGAAAATCAAAACACAAATTTGGACATTTTGCCACCATCTTCTCAAGGTATGTCATAATTCTTATTGTTGTCAAGATTGATCTGACATGGAATGCTTGGTTTTGGTGTTTACAGGATGTTAGTGCAAAAGAAAAGTGCAATCATTGTTGCAATTGTTGCATATCAAAAAATCTGGTCAATCAATCAGACATTTAGAAGATTCGAATGAAATTCTACCTCATGGATTGAGTGTTGTGGACAATGATTTTTGAATGAGATATGATTGGCTTGGATGACTAGATACAAAGAGATGAGAAGACACTATCCACAACCATTTCGAACTTAGAAGATGTGTTCTTACATAGGGTCCACACAGTCAAATTGGTGAAAGAGATGTTAAATGCACTTGTGACAACATGAGTGGAAGAAACAACTGCAAGTGGACAAACAGGTGCAGCAGGCCAACGCTTGTGAGTTGCAATAAAAATACACTCATGCAAAGACGATTGAGGGAATGCCAATGATGCAACACATGGATAACATGAAGAAATTTTTTAAACAATCATTGTTGTTCAAATCTTCGAAGAAGATCTAAACAACACAAAGTTGGACAGTTTGCCACCATCTTAGGAGACTTGTAGTTGTATAACTTGAAAATTTTGTGGATGCATTAGACCTGAATGCTCTAATCGAAACACTGCTTAAAACAACAGGGCAGGAAAACAGTGAGAGGTTCAACAAAAACACCAATGTCATAATCGAATAACGATGTTGACATGGATTTGTCAGTAAATTTGACTTCAATTAGAGATCGATCATCTACTAGGCTTGTCAGCAAAAAGGACATAAGAGGAGTGAATATAACAGCTACAAAAAGAGTCGAAGGAGAAGAAAAAGACACATGTGATGTAATAGAAGGAAAATTGTAGGATGAGTGGAGAGCAATGGCTTCATTCTCTATTTTAACTTATGTTTTTGCTGAAGATGAGTAATTTTGTTGGTGGATCAACTCATGGGTATCACAGCACGTGACATCAAATCAAGAACAGATACAAAGTACAAACATTTCTAATGTCGAACATGTGAAACACACACATGCATAATCAATACAACTACATCATATAAAAAACAAATACATGTAAAAAGTACAAACACAAATGCACAAAGGGATTACAAACAATTCTAATGTCATGTAAAATACAGATTGAATTGCATTGATTGAATGGTGGTTGATGCATTGACTAGGGGTGTGTTAGCCAACAAATAAATGTGGTGTTGAATAGATGAGTATCAATTTGGACCAAGTCACTCAAAAGTGAAAATAACAATAACACATGTTCACTAGTCTCATCAATTCCTCCTTGCTTTAGAGGAAATCGTCTTCAATTTCCATCGTAGCTGGTGGTAAACTCCCAATAGAGTACAAAATAATCCTTGGACTTTGTGTAGTTGAGGTCTAGGTACTACACTCTTGTGACCTACTAATAACATAATGAGCCGACTGCTGATAACTAGGTGTATGAATAGGTCTGAAAATGGGTTGTAGTGCAACCCCATATGTGCTGTCAAGTCTCAAATAATCCTTGGACTAAGTCTCATCAATTCCTCCTTGCTTATCTACTAGGCTTGTCAGCAAAAAGGACATAAGAGGAGTGAATATCACAGCTACAAAAAGAAGTCGAAGGAGAAGAAAAAGACACAAGTGATGTAATAGAAGGAAAATTGTAGGATGAGTGGAGAGATGGCTTCATTCTCTATTTTAACTTATGTTTTTGCTGAAGATGAGTAATTTTGTTGGTGGATCAACTCATGGGTATCACAACACATGACATCATTTCAAGAACAGATACAAAATACAAACATTCCTATTGTCAAACATGTGAAACACACACATGCATAATCAATACAACTACATCATGTAAAATACAAATACATGTAAAAAGTACAAACACAAATGCACAAAGGGATTACAAACAATTCAAATGGGGTCTAGGGAATACAGATTGAATTGCATTGATTGAATGGTGGTTGAGGCATTGACTAGGGGTGTGTTAGCCAACAAACAAATGTGGTGTTGAATAGATAAGTATCAATTTGGACCAAGTCACTCAAAAGTGAAAATTAGATAAAGTACAACAATAACACATGTTCACTAGTCTAAGTCTCATCAATTCCTCCTTGCTTTAGATGAAATCGTCTTCAATTTCCATCATAGGTGGTGGTGAACTCCCAATAGAGTACAAAATAATCCTTGGACTTTGTGTAGTTGGGGTCTAGATACTACACTCTTGTGACCTACTAATAACATATTGAGCCGACTGCTGATAACTAGGTGTATGAATAGGTCTGAAAATGGGTTGCAGTGCAACCCCATATGTGCTGTCAAGTCTCAAATAATCCTTGGACTAAATTTATCAATTCCTCCTTGCTTTAGAGGAAATCCTCCTCAATTTCCATTATAGGTTGGCGTAAACTCCCAATAGAGTACAAAACAATCTCTGGACTTTGTGTAGTTGGGGTCTAGGGACTACATCCTCATGACCAACTAATACCATAATGAGCTGACTGCTGATAACTAGGTGTATGAATAGGTCTGAGAATGGGTTGAAGTGCACCCTCATATGTGCTGTCAACTCAGTGCATAAACAGAAAATCATCACCAACACCTATTCACCATGGATACATACTCAAAATAGATGCCAGAAGGATCGTCCTTTTCTCGCTGCTGAGATCTTAAACGCAAGCACAAATTTAAATATAAGACAAGACTACCCATACATGCAGTTTCAATCCCTTAATGGTTGTTAACTCTCCACGTGCTAAGAAAAAATAAGCACAAGCAATTCAAACTCAATCTGTCCATGTTCTAAAATAACATAGTCACTGTACTGTTGAAATGTGCCCTGCATGCAGCCCCTCAAAGAGATTTGAAATCACCAAAATTAGTGTGTTATAATTTGAGCCGACTGCTGATAACTAGGTGTATGAATAGGTCTGAAAATGGGTTGCAGTGCAATCCCATATGTGCTGTCAAGTCTCAAATAATCCTTGGACTAAATTTATCAATTCCTCCTTGCTTTAGAGGAAATCCTCCTCAATTTCCATTATAGGTTGGCGTAAACTCCCAATAGAGTACAAAACAATCTCTGGACTTTGTGTAGTTGGGGTCTAGGGACTACATCCTCATGGCCAACTAATACCATAATGAGCTGACTGCTGATAACTAGGTGTATGAATAGGTCTGAGAATGGGTTGAAGTGCACCCACATATGTGCTGTCAACTCAGTGCATAAACAGAAAATCATCACCAACACCTATTCACCATGGATACATACTCAAAATAGATGCCAGAAGGATCGTCCTTTTCTCGCTGCTGAAATCTTAAACGCAAGCACAAATCTAAATATAAGACAAGACTACCCATACATGCAGCTTCAATCCCTTAATGGTTGTTAACTCTCCACATGCTAAGAAAAAATAAGCACAAGCAATTCAAACTCAATCTGTCCATGTTCTAAAATAACATAGTCACTGTACTGTTGAAATGTGCCCTGCATGCAGCCCCTCAAAGAGATTTGAAATCACCAAAATTAGTGTGTTATGATTCATGAATGCTACTGTACCTTCCAAGGAATGCACCCAGCCTGTTATTTAAGATATCAAATGTATGTTTGAACAGTCAAAGTAAACATCCTCTTACATTACAGCACACTTCTTGATATGCATAAATGGATAAGATGGGAACCATAAATAGCAGATCTTCCTCATGACTCTGCTTTCCCCCTCTAAAATGATATCTGATCCTCATGAAGGCTGCATATTCTTCCCTGTTATCTTGTCTCCTGTTGCTTCTGTGTGCTTCCAGATATAAAGCACTCAATTCAAAGCATGCAAGAACTGAAGGAGATGTCCATATATTATTTGCAAACCTATAATCATCAACTATAAGGAGCATTTTTACATGTGGTGGTAATTTAATCTAAAACAAAATCAGTGCTGGAAACTTCCTACAGGATTTAGGTTCTTCATACTATAAATCTGCTACAAGAATTAGATTTTGTACAAGGACAGGAGACATTTGTGACAGCAGCCTCACTCCTCAGTACTCTTTCTGTTATATGTATCTAATGCATGCAGCCCCTCAAAGAGATTTGAAATCACCAAAATTAGTGTGTTATGAATTCTACTGTACCTTCCAAGGAATGCACCCAGCCTGTTATTTAAAATATCAAATGTATGTTTGAATAGTCAAAGTAAACATCCTCTAACAGCACACTTCTTGATATGCATAAATGGATACGATGGGAACCATAAATAGCAGATCTTCCTCATGACTGTGCTCTCTCTCTAAAATAATATCTGATCCTCATGATAAGGCGGCATATTCTTCCCTGTTATCTTGTCTCCTGTTGCTTCTGTGTTCTTCCAGATATAAAGCACTCAATTTGAAGCATGCAAGAACTGAAGGAGATGTCCATATATTATTTGCAAACCTATAATCATCAGCTATAAGGAGCTTTTTTACATGTGGTAATAATTTAATCTAAAATAAAATCAGTGCTGGAAACTTCCTACAGGAATTAGGTTCTTCATACTATAAATCTGCTACAAGAATTAGATTTCCTACACCGACAGGAGACATTTGTGACAGCAGCCTCACAGTACTCTTTCTGTTATATTTATCCAATGCACCCGACCAATTTAGCCTGTGCTGAATTTATGCTAAATCAGACATGTTACCCCTTTTTCAGCAGTAATACATATGAGCAGATTCCTTTTGGCAGCACCATTGTACGCCCAAAGAATCCAAGTCCAAAGCCTTGTAAAAGCCTTTTGGGATGATCTTTATGTGAGTCTGTTCAAGATCCCTAGTGCGCAGATGATCATGGCCTGTCTTCTTAGCTTCATTTCAATGGTTATTGATTCTATGGCACTGCTAACATCCCCCCCCTGGTGGGTGGTAACTCTCTGCTTTGATGGGCATCCTGGAGGTGGACATATTGGGGCTCGTAATTTATCGGACCACTCAATGTCTAGCCTTGTAAAGGTGATCGTTTACTGTATTTTCCCTTATATTATCGCTTTTATCCCGACGCACCTACCTTTTCCCTACTTTGAGTTCATCATGTCACAGTTTTTCATTTCCAATAGTTTACATATCCCAATGCACAGGTTCCTCATAGGGTCATTGGTCAAAGAGCTCAGATGATACAGCAAATTCTCTTCTTCCCGTGCGCCTTGGAGTTTTTCAAAAGATGGTGATCCAAAAGGAAGATATGCACAGAAGGAAGAGGGAGTCATATATTTATGGAACATGTGAGTTTCCAGAGACAATTTGAAGTTAATTCCTTGGTCAAATGGGGCAAGTGAGCAGTCAATTAGCATCTGCACATTTTTGCTACGAAACCCAAGTTCTGAATTTTTTCATACAATCAAGAACGTTGGAGATTTACACTTGGGGATTGCTTTTCTAGGGGTCAAGCCACACAGATGTTGCTAGGAGAGCCCTCCAACTCACTCAAGGGAAATATTTGACCAAGGAAAATCAAAAAGTTAAGGAAGAACAAGTCTTCAAACAAAGAAAAAGACAAATTAGCAAGGAGAAAGGAAAGGCGTCTATTTCAAAGGCAAATGGACCAAGTCGACTTCATCAAGGGAGACAATGGAAGATTAAAGAGTGTGATATCCCCACTTAGCAAATATTGCTAAGTGAAAATACAATTTTGCTCCGTTTTGATATTTTGGGTTGTTAATTTTGGAAAAAAGGGTTGGAGGACCGCACTCTCAATTTTGGCTAAGGATTGATTAGAAATAAGGGAAATAAGGCAAATTGAATGCCAAGTGCATTGTGGGGGCCACTCTATAGGGAAATATGCTCCCTTGGGCAAACTCGCACTTTTGGAGGGAGAGGCTCAAGGGGAACGATGTATGGGGGACCCACATGAAGAGAAGGGAGCCCAAGGATAAATAGGAGAGGCATACATCATTTGGGGGCTTTTGATATTTTGACAAACTCACTCACCAAGCACGCTTGAGTTGTTGAGCCAAGTCTGCAAGTGTTGTTCAGCACACAAGATACTTAAGCGAGTTTCTCACCCCTTGGCTTTAGTGGACTTCCAGTGCCAGCCCAAGGAGGGAAATTGATACCATTGTGAGCCAATTCCAGCGCTGCATCAGGCAATTCATGGGGCTTTTTTCAGCAGTTTGGGCGTGGGAGAGGACTACGCTTTTCTTGGGGAAGCTAGTGGAGGAGCAGAAAAATTATTGAGTCTTCCAGGGAGCATTGGACCTTATTTGCTGAAGATTCAGGGTGATAAGACAGTCAAACCTTATGGAGCCTTGTTGTAGCAGAGGGGTCATCCCAGGGACTACGTGGGCCTGCATGTGAGGTTCTTCTGGGCAGCACGTGGGAGCTGAGGGTGTGCCCATTTGGGGCTACATTGAGCTGGGAATTTGAGAGTTATCTGGTGGGGAAATTCACCAGCATTTAGCACCATTTTGGAGGGTCAATTCCAAAGGTCAGAATTAGGCCAAACCCTTTCTGGGTTTGGATGGGTTATTTCAAGGGAGTCAAGGATTAATTTCTCGGGAGGCCAAATAGCATTTTCATTCCAGCAGAGACAATGCAGTTTTTCCAGGGCAGCACAGGGCATAGAGGAGAGAGCACACATCTCAGCATCCGGGCTTCACATTTTATCACCTAGGACTTGTTTAGCTTGCCTTTGGCAAGCCTAGGTGCATTCACACTATACTCTCGTTGTACTTCCATTGTGTTATAATAAAATGGCTCAGTTAGAATGGCTCAGTTAGGTGCAATTTTTGGAGAAATTATGGGTGTTTACTTATGTGTTTAAATTTCATGTGTGCATGTGCTTGTTATCACTGTAAATTTTCCATTAGGAATATTACAAAGAGCAAGTTAAGGAATACTCCAGAGTCCAAGTCAAGTCAAGCAAAGAATGGAGCAAAGGAAGACTTCTTCACCAACAAATCATTTAAAATCAAGCAAGCAGCCATTCAAAGCATGTTAAAGAACCTCATCTATAAATTTAGAGTTCTCCCTTAGCAAACGATGTTGTGAAAATGTGAGATCATTAATGGCATAATAGAATTTTTTGGTGCAAACATATTGTATACAATTTGTGGATTGGCTTTTCTATTCTTTATCTTCTTAGCTCTTACAAAAATTATTGTGTTTCATAAGATATTTTATTGAGTTTGGTGAAGTTACACAAAGTTAGTGAGGAGCTAAATTAGTCACTTGGCGAAAAAGGGTTCGGTTGTTAGGCCTCATCTTTTTCTTCTTGAATTGAGGGCTTTTGAAATCATATTGTTGGACAAACCCTTATCGCGGGTTCCTCCTTAAAAAATTAAATCTCTCCGGTCTCATAATTGATTCATTGGCCTCTAAGGTGTTCCACTAATAATTTTTTTAAATAATTATTAGCATAGAAGAGGCATTTCTCTAAGGACATGACCATTCATGAAGGGACACCTGCCTAGGTATATAAGTGGGCCCTCAATTGTAACAATTTCATCATAATCTCATATCTCTTATGCATTTCTACATTCTTACATGAATATATATTTATGTAACAAACAAGGTTCTTATACGAACAAGGTATTCATAACAAGGAACTGCTCCTAGTTGGATTTTGGCATCGGTTTCTTGATATATATATATATATAGCATTTGACTATCTATTGTTTTGGATTTTGGAAGACCTCCTTCAGGAAAACAATGTTGTAAACTCGTCAGTTGTATATCCAAATTATGGTAATAAGATATCCAATGCTCAATGTGTTTTTCAAAAAGATTTGATGTCTGTAACTTTAGATAAGCCTGTATTTTTTGTTCGAGATATCATCAAGATGTCTCTGTTTAGGAGTAAATCCTGTATTTTTTATCCACAACACCATGCTCTGTTTGATATATTTCATGGTGCATACATAGAACTTCAAATGCAAAGGTTATCATGCCTGGTTTAAGATAATTTAAAATATTCATGATGTCGCAAACTTCAAATAATTCTGCATTTCAACTTGCACTGACATTTAATCAATGATTATTTAAAAAGACAACTCATTTGGAAGATACGGATTTAGAATCTGAACATCTACAAATAAAGAAAGGGCCCAGTTTCCTATAGTCGGGTTCTCTGAACATACTTGGAGCCAGAATAAGAAGAGGGAGGGGAAATATCTTAGTACTTAAGCAAGTCCACTCCTGCACAATGAGTGGTAAATGATCAATTTGGATGTTTTGTGGGTTTGAGAATTATTGAGATTTTATATAGTTAAAGGGCAGACACGTCTTTCAGAAAATTACATAAAACTATAAATGCTTAATAGAGAGTAACAAACTTCAAACTCAGACCCCATCACTTTTAACAAAAGGCATCTTGGATTACGTTTAGTACTTAAGTGCCACTGAGGTTATAGTTATATTTTCATGGAGATACAACAGAATGACAACAGAGTCAACATGACATACCCAAAAGCATTACGCAGAACAGCACATTCATCTCTAAGGAACTCTGGAGCCTCCATGCAGCCTGTAGCCCAGGCATGCAAACACAATCGGATACATGCTTCATAAGCTATAAGAATCTGCCAAGCACCATGACCACTGCAACACGAAGATGTAAGGTCCTCATCAACCAAAACTGGAAGGAACATATAATTGTAAAATAAAGGCTCAAAATTGAATGATTAAAAATGTTTAAGAAGGGCTGAAAATTTACATGTATATAAAATATATAATTCAATTGAGTTTCTATGAGCTCCTAATCGTTCTAAAATCATGGAATAAAAAGCAAACATAAAGCAACCTGACATAAAATGTTGGTAGATGAGAACGAGCTTGTCTGTCTGAGGTTTGCACTCCCTCTTCCTCAGAAGCAGGTCTGTAAAATGAAAACTTTGTCAATATCACAAAAGTAAGCTTTCACTATTATTCAGCGTCACGTCCAATCATCAATGACATGCCACTCAAACCATGTTGCTTATTATCTTTTATAACATGCACGTCAACCGGATAAGATAGCTTCTTCAAAACGTTTCTAAAGACAATAAAGTAGGCATTTCTAAGTAGTTACCTTGTATATTGATCATTTATTTCATGTACTCTGCAATGATTTTCATCTGTATTCATGTCATATGTTACATTTGACTCCATTGATCCCAGTGGCAAGTTATTCTGTGGCCCTATCTTGACTCTGCTATTTTCTTCTGACTGTGCGGAGAAAGATGGTACTGGCTTCTGATCATTTGCCTCAGGAATTTCAGTTCCAGATTCAAACATTGGCGGTGCACTGGGTGTTCCCGTTTCTGACAAGTTCCTAGGTTTCAGATCAGTGATGTTACAATCCTGCCACCAAAGAGCAGGGGATCCTGACGTCAATTTTCTTGCGTCTGTTGTCCAAAGGAACCATAAATACTGAAACAATTAAAAAAAACAAAAATGAGGACCAAGCACATCAAATACTTGGTCTTCCGCATCGGGCTCAAGCGCCCGCTTTCCAGCTTGATGAATGCCACTTGGATACATCTTCTGCACAGACATATTTTATGAAATTATTTTTATAAACATTAGAACATACATTGATCAAGCACCATTCATAGTAAACCACAAAGCAAATGGCAACCACAGTAACCTAAGGCCTTGATCTCACCGAAGTGATTCACGGGGGCTGCAGATTGTGAGATACATCAGTTAAAGCATCAATCTCTGTGTTGTTTGTGCAGGTGAAATGGCTTAAAAGGATTTGAAACAGTAACCCCAAGTTTGCAATTGCAAATACAATGCCTCAAGGTATAGCAAAACATCTCAGAGCAAGAAGCACTACATATGTGTACATAAAGAGAAACATAAAACATGAGAAACCAGGTATATTAGTGCTCACCTCTTTAGCCTCTAGCCCCTGCCCTTTGCAATCTGAATGTATGCACCTCTCTTTGCAATAATCTGGAACATTATCTTCTTTCTCCTCCGGACAGTCGATATCCTCAGAAGATCCGGTGCCAGAACAGGGGCGCTGCCTATTGGAACGAAACCTTAATTCATCACCCACCGATTCCCCATGGAACTGGGGATCCATTTTCCCCTTTACCTCGCAAGGACCACTCTTAGAATCTGACATCGAAACTGAATCAGAATTGGGCTTCTGCAGTCTATCATACGTATACCTGCAATTGTACTCATATCCAGCATTGCGCCGTGCCAGCTTAAAATGACCCTGGTCTTGCTCAACGCCCTTATAGTCATGCAATAAAGGGTTTTCCTGCAGATCAGAACCCCAAGAATCTCTCTCCTCGCCAGATGAATCATAGAAATTCCGGTCCGGCGCAGAGCCAACACTCTCATCATCATCGTCCTCATCATCATCAACATCTATTACAACATTTCCACTCAGATTGGGAGGAATGTGTGAGCTGAGCAAGCCTGAATGGTAATGAATGCCAGACAGTTTTGTGGCCGGAAGGCTGGGAGGAAGGCCCCAGCTCTTGGTCTTAGCAGCACGGGCAGCATTGTATATCAAAGGATCAGTAACAAGGTTTGGACTAATATTTTCAGAGGGATATACATGGGGTTTCACATCCAATCCCTGTTTATAAATACAAGATAGGGTTTAATCAGGGGAAAAAAATTCTTTCCAGGGCGTTTCAATGCAGAAAATGAAGTTGGGTCATGAAACACTTACCTCTCGGACCCAGTTCAGGGCATTTTCATCCAGACCATCCGTGAACATTTTCTCTTTCTCTTGGATATAGATACTTGAAATGCCGCAAAACCCTGGCCACCAGAACCCTCGCCTTCGACCTGTGATCTCTGCCAAATTAGTTTTCGCAGCAAAATTAGATTCGCATAGCAGGATTTTGGTTAAATGGCCTCTGTCCGTCGCTGCACTTAACCAATGAATTCAATGTACGAAATGAAACAAAGTGACTCTCCAACGGCTAGATTATTTTTTGAACACTATTCAAATTATTAGTCAAAATTCTGTGTCATTCCAACGGTCTTTTCAGATATTTTGGGTTTTTTTTTCCGCAATTTTATTGGTTTTTAAATTAAAGAATTATTATATTGTAATTGTACAATAAATCTAGGGAATTGCATTTGAAAGTGAACTTTTGGATTTGACAAAAGCTTTTGATGCGGATGTCCTTCATGTTAAAGAATTTAGTAGTGAAGTGGCTATTTTGTTAATTTTAGATTTTGAAATTTGATTTATAAATATGAATAAATTATAATAGTGGATGAGGGCAGAAATAAGTTTTCAATGATTTGGGGTTAATTTCTAATTTTAATTTAGAAAATAATAATAATAATAAAATTATATATATATAAAAAAAATTAATTCCACAATTTGTATGAATATGAAATTATTATTTATGATTATATGGGGTTGGTGTTAATGATACTATGGTGAGGTAGACCAATAGAAATCGATTAGATGGAGAAGACTCAGGTTTTTGGGGAGTTTCGGATTTTGAACTAGGGTTTGGCGCTGGTAGACATAGCGGGTCGTGAAGGAGGGAGTTCTGCTCCCTCCTACAGTCAAGCAACTGCGAATAGAAGCAAGGGAGCTGGTCTGCATCACTTCAAGAAATCAACGGAGGTGATAACTGAGCATATTAACATTGGAAACATCAGACATCACGGACACGAAGAAAATCATGAGGAAGATAGCAGGGAGAAGAGGAAAACGGGTAGCAATCATAGAGTTGCGCATATGAGTGCGATAGGGGTCTGTAAACCCAAGTCGATCGTTATTCCTCAGGTCATTTTAAGTGACCTAGCACTACAGGTGCACAGAGATCACATGGCAGAACACACGGTTATATGCAAATTTATGGGGATTTGGTTGACAAAAAAGGCTTTGCACTCATGGATAAAGAACCACTAGAAACCAAAGGGTGAAATAAACCTTCACCTTGGGTCCAAGGGCTTCTTTACAATGGTGTTCACGAGCTTAAAAGATAAAAACAGGGTGTTCGAAGGAGGATCCTATTTTTACACTGTTGTAGGCCTTTACATGCGACCATAGGTGATGAATTTTGTCCCAAAACGAGAAACATTCACCTCGGTATCGGTATGGAAAACACTTTACTCCCTTCCTTTAGATTATTGGTTGCTAGAGTCTCTAAAGGCTATCAGCAACAAACTAGGGCATTTTATAAAGATATCAGATGTGACTCTAAGAGGCAAATACACTTCCTTCGCCTGGATTTGTGTGGAAATAGACTTATCTAGGCACTTCCGGACGAGATAATTTTAGAAGTGTATGACGAAGAATGGGTGCAGGCCACGGGGGCTTCACTGGGGGAGAAATACCATACAACGTGGGTTCATATTGGGGGATATATATTGAGGAAAAAATGACATAATATATATGGGGTAAAGGGTTTTTATATTGGCAGGTATAAAAAATGGAGCTCAAAGTTAATGAAAAAATATAAAGAGGTATAAAAAAATGATAATGAAAAAATGGACACCTACAATATCTAGTGAAATTAAGGGTTTTCTATATTGGGGAGGTGTATTGGATTCATATTGGTAGGGGGTTAAATAATGTGATTTTTAGAGTTATTTTCCAATATGTAGTAAAATTAGGGGTATTGTTTAGTATGCCACAAATGCAGGTGATATGTCAGAGGTTCATTAAGTGAAGCCCCCGTGGTGCAGGTGGTGGACTATGAACATGTCCCATTCAGGTGTTATAAGTGCCATGAACACGAGCACCTATACAGAGACTGTCCATCAAACAAACTGGAGAGCAACGCAAAAACCACCACAGGCAAAGATCTTAAGGGTTTCACTAAGGTGGGGGGTAAAGGGAAAGGAGCAAAGCGGTACCAATAGAAAATCAACGAGAACAGGCAACTGAGCCACAATAGTTTCAAGATTTTAGAAGAAGAAGCTGGAAATAACGGGGCAAACTAGGAATCAGAGACTAATCCCACTGAGAAGGATAGGGACGCTAGCATGGAGGATATACCAGAGAACAACCAGCAAAAGGATGATCTACCGAGCATTGTGGAGCTCAGTAGGGACCATGATATGACCCCAAGTGAGGTGGGAACAGAGGACCAGGAACTGTAGGAGATTCTAGAGAGGGAGAACTTAGATCTAGAAAAGTTTATGGAGCAAGGTACTACCAAAGGGGTTGACTCCCTGCCAAAAAAAGGAGTTTGATAGGGTTCAACAGTTCTTCCTTTGAAGATCCCAATCGAAGGGTTCTGGAGTCAAAAGAAACCATGACAACCAGGGGAATGGAGGGATGAAAACAATGGAGGAAACAACGAAGCACTCTTCCAAGAACCCAGGTAGGAAAAGAGGAAGAAAAATACAAAATGAGTTGCTGACCAAATGTGGGAAACTCATGATTAACTCAGGTAAGATGAAAGATCTAACCAAATACTCCTTTACAAACCTTTCTTAATGAAACTTACAACCTGGAATATCAAGGGCCTAGGAAGTAAAAGGAAACAAAGAAATCTTAGCAATAGAATAAAAGAAGAAAAACCAGATATGGTTTTTATTCAAGAAACAAAGTGTTCGATGGACAAGATCAGAGAAACACATAGCAAATGGTTAATTAAGTATGAGTATCTAGAGGTTAAGGCAGATAACTCAGCGGGAGGATTCTTACTCTTTGGGATCCCCAGAAACTTGGAATCTTGGATGCTAAAGCGTCCAGGAACTATCTATCGTTGGTGATTCAACCTTTGGGCGATAAGGAGATCTACATGATTACAAATGTCCATGGTCCTCATAAACTAGAAGACAAACTCAAGCTCCTCACCTCCCTAGAGGAGTTGAGGGAGAGATATCTTAATATGCCTTGGATTCTGGCAGGGGATTTCAATATGATCAAATCTCTTATAGAGAAAAAAGGTGGTACCAGAATACTAGGCGGAGACTCCATTGTCTTCCAGAACTTCGTAAATAACATGAGACTAGTGGATGTTGAAACAATAAATGGCACTTTCACCTAGAACAATAAGAGATGAGGAGCTTCTCAAGTTGCCTCTAAACTAGATAGATTCATAATCTCAGAGGACCTCCTTCTCACAGGCCCTAACATATCATCTTTAATCCTCCCCTTTGGAGGCTTGGACCACTGGCCTGTCCAGCTTGAAGCCACTTTTATGGGTACGAGGAACAAACCTTTTAGGTTTGAAAATGTCTGGCTCTCTCACCCTAACTTCACCAGCAATATGGACAATGGTGGATGGAAGATTTGCCCGATCAAGGCACTAAAATGTTCATGCTACAACAAAGACTTAAACACATCAAATCCAGACTTAAAGATTGGAACAAAAAAGAGTTTGGTAATATTTTCAAAGCCAAAAGAGAAGTTGAACAGAAACTCCAGGGGATTAATCAGATCATCATCACAGATGGTTTTACCAAGGAAAGGAAAACTCAAGCTAGTTCTCTTCAAAAGGAATGGGAAGATAGGTGCATGCAAGAGGAGATCTTCTGGAGATAGAAATCGAGGGTGTAGTGGATTAGAGATGGGGGAAGAAACACGAAGTTTTTTCATAAATCAACTTTGGACCACAGGTCACATAACAGAATATCAAAACTCAGAGACTTTCAAGGGAAAGAGCTCGTTCCCCACAAAGAAATGGGATATGTCCTAGTACAACAATTCCTTAGCATAGCAAAGGAGCCTCTCTTAGACGGGTCACGGTTCATTAACAATTTCACTAAGTACATTTCCAAGCTTGTAACCAGGGAAGACAATCACAAACTTAATAGGCTAGTTTCTGAAGATAAGGTCAGTGAAGTTATCAATGAGATGCAAAATGGGAAAGCTTTGGGCCTGGATGGGTTTAATGTGGACTTCTTCAAAGCATGCTGGAAAATAGTTAAACAAGACATCCTTGATGTTGTGGAAGATCAAGAAGATCCAAAACGGTTTTGAAGGCTCTCAATGCCTCTTTCATACCTTTGATTCCAAAGCAGGAAAAAGCTATGACACCGGATAGGTTTAGACCCATAACTTTATGTAATGTGGTGCACAAAATTATTTCCAAAGTGATTGCTAACAGACTCAAGCCTCTTCTTCCAACTCTAGTCTAAGAGGAGCAAACTAGTTATGTGGAAGGAAGACAGATTCTTAATAACATCATACAAGCTCATGAGGTGGTACACTCTCTTAAGAGCAATAAGCAAGTTGGAATGATCATATAGCTTGACCAAGCAAAAGCTTATGATAAGCTAAGTTGGTCTTACATCAGGGCAGTGCTAAGAGTTTATGGTTTCGAACACAACTGGATTAGATGGGTTATGGCCCTTGTATCCACGACTAGTTTTTCAATCCTACTTAATGGCTCACCATCAAGAACCTGTCTGCCTTCTAGGGGTCTCAGACAAGGAGATCCACTCTCCCCCTTCCTCTTTGTGCTCATGGTGGAAGGGCTAGGCAAAGCGATCAAAATGGCAAATGTTGAAGGAAGAATCCAGGGACTGAAACTTACCATAAATGGTGTTTCTTCAACTCATCAACAATTTGTGGATGACACTATGTTGCAGGGTATTCCCACGGTCAAGGAAGCTAAAGCTTTTAAACAAATCTTGAACGACTTTGTTATGGCCACTGGTATAGAGGTAAGCCTTGACAAATCAAAGGTTTTATCTTTTAACACTAACATTGCTATTTAGAGGAACCTCACCAGAATTCTAGGGTTTCAAAGGGATCAACTACCTTCTAAGTACCTTGGAATGCCTCTTACAAACAAACCTCTGAGCAAGGGAATGTGGGAGCCGGTAATTAACAAACTTCAGGACAAGATCAGGAAATGGACAAGCAGGTCTTCGAATTTGGTAGGGCGTCTTGTGCTTACAAAGGCTGTCCTGCAGGCCATACCCATATTCATGCTGTCAGCTCTTCCTACACCTAAAGGAGTTATGCAACAGATTAGGAATATTCAACGAGATTTTTTTTGGGGCAAAGGGGAAGAGAAAAATAAGTGGGCTTTGGTAGCTTGGGACAAGCTCTGCAAACCTAAGGCCCATGGTGGTTTGGGGCTTCATAACCCTAAAACCCTCAGCAGAGTTTCAGGTGCAAAACTTTGGTGGAGGTGGCTTAAGGAATCGACATCCCCTTGGAAACATAAGTATGCAAATAATTGGCAGGAGAGGGATCATATCCGAATGTCTGGGCTTATCAAGGGATCCCACATTTGGAATCTTGATTGGGAAAATAGAGCCATTGTCCAGCAGCACAGCTTCTGGGAGATCCGAGCTGGGAACCTGGCAAGATTCTGGGAGGACAACTGGTAGCAGGAACCAAACTTGTTTAGGGAAGATCTAATCACTCTCAAGAATGACACTAACAACAATGGTTTATGTATGGTAAGTGACTTCTGGGATTAGGGAAGGATCAATGGCAAATGGAGAAGATGGAAGAATCTGGGCTAAAGTGAAGAGAGCCCTTTGAAAGCCCAAGCAGGCTTGCTTGCTCTGGATTTGGAACAAAGGAAGATTTTGGTATCATCCTCGTCTGACCAACTGAGATGGGGAAGAAACACAGAAGATAACTTTAACCTCAAAGAAGCTAAGCGAATAGCCCTAGGGTTTGCTTATTAAAACCCTGATAAGGTATGGAAGGACCTGTGGCAGCACCCACATTAGATGAAAATAAAGTTGTTTATATGGTTGGTTCAACAAAATAAAATTCTAACTTGGGAAAATCTTTTGAAAAGGGGTTTTGTTGGGCAATCCAAATTCCATCTATGTGGTACACAAGAGAAGATGATGGAACACTTGCTCAACCTTTGCTCATTCACCTCTACCTTGTGGGATTGGGTCGCCTCAGTCTTCAGGCAAACTGATAGGGATAGACTCAGTATCACCAACACTTTGAAGAATTGGAGAAAAGACTTCTCAGGCAATGAAATCATAAAAAAAGCTTGGACTCTGGTTCCAAGCTTTATAATATGGGATATTTGGAAAGAACGCAATGGCAGGATTTTCAACAACAAAACTGGCTCAACCCAGAACATTATTGAATGTTCAAATATTACGACAGCTCAAAGACATTGTTGGAGCCCTTATGGGGAGACCTCATGTCAACCCTACTTTGGCCCAGGATGCTCGCATACTACTACACTTGGGTCTCCATTCGCTAGTTCCCCAGAGCATAAACAAGGGTGTGAGCCAGATAGTTGTTGGTAAAGACTTCTGTTGACCTCATCCTCATGGTTTCTTGAAAATCAATATAGATGGAGCCTCTAAAGGTAACCCAGGGATGACTGGTTTGGCGGGGTCATCAGAGATGAGCAGGGGTGCATAAAGGATATCTTTCATAGTCATTTGGAGACTACCACTAATAACATGACGGAGCTCATGGTCTTAGAGCAGTGTCTGGAAATACTGATCGAGTCAAATTTACACAATGCCATCATTGAAGCAGACTCTAAATTGGTTATTAATGCGGCCAAGAAGATATGTAATGGAAAAGCACCTGGAAAATTTCAAAACATTGGCGGATTTTGCAGGTTTTTCAACGTATTTAGTCCCACTTGCGAACCTTGAGAACGGTCAACTTCGTTCATGTGCGAAGAAAACCCAATATGCTAGTTGATCGTCTGGTGAATGAAGGAGTGCTTTGCAAGGAAAGTTATAGTAGGTATGCTTGGGATTCGACAACCTCGGGGAATTTGTGTGATGATTGTCAAAGACAGGTGGCCAAAGACATGAGCACTTCCAGACCCAGAGGAATGAACAAGAAGGAAGACTAGTGGAAGCAGGGGAAAGTGGAAGCAGAAGTCATTCATAACCGGTGATCACACAAGAATGCTTAAAACAGATCTATTTACAGGGGAGAGGCACTTGGTAAACAACGGGCTTGTTGGAAGGTTGCCAACCACAGATTTTTATGGCCTTCGTCATCGAATGGCTATCGGGTGGGAAATTGATCGAAGGATAAGTCCTCAAGCAGAACCGAAGATTTATCGATCAACGATTTATAATCTTCATCGAGTCTGTAATAAGGGTAGAGATCTGCTAGTTTCCGTTCTGATATCTCGGAGGACCGTTAGATCAACAGGGTCCTAATCGTATGGATTTCGGGTTCTAAAAATGATCGGAGGTTAAGTCTTAGACCGAACCCGAACATTTATAATTCAATGGCTTATAATCCTTATTAGATTCGTGAATCAAGTAAAAGGGGCGCATGTTACCAAGTCGATATCGCTAGTGGCCGTCGGATCTTACATGATCTGGATCGTAAGGATATTGGGTTTCAACATGGGAGAAGATTAAGTCCAAGAACAGACCCGAAGTTTTATACTTTGACAGTTTATTTTCTCTGTCGGCTCTGAAAAGCAGGTAAGGGTCGCGCAAGTCTTCGAAGCGATTTATTTTGTTAATGACAGCTGGATCACTGGGGATCCTCTCAAATGGCCAATCGAGTTGGACAATGGGAGAAGATTTATGTGTAAGATTTGTAGATGGTTAATCATCAACGGGTTTTCCCATGCTGGTCTTTGCAACTAAATACATGTAACATATGTAATCTTTCTTACGGTTAATTGAAGGCTTCACTCTTACTTGACCAAAAAAATAGAAATTATTACTCAAAATATATATATTTGTTTAAGTGTTTTGTTCATTTGGTGGGGAGTTTAGGGTGCGGGGTTGGGGTGGCCAAATCTTTGCTGCTCCAACCCTAGTTCATGTCTCCTCTTATCATTTCTGCCACATTTTCTAAATCTTTGCAAGCGTTGAAGCTGATTTGTGGAGCCATTTTTTCACAGTGTTCTCGTGTTGTTGTCTGTCCACTTTGGGATGAGCTGAGGGGGCAGAGGTTTAGTTGGTCACTATTGCTCGACTCTCTTATTTGTGTCTTTTCCTGTCAAAGTTTGCCGTCACCATATGTAGTGGTCTTTTCTGTGATGGCCTTTGGCTCTTTTGGCGGTCTTTCATATTTGCAATGTTGATGTTGTCATCGTCTCTAGGACAAGTTTTGTTTGTGTTATGTCTCAGTAGCTCGCTCACGCAGTTATTTCTTTCTTCTAGTAGTCACCTCTTCAACTTATTGCAACATTTTTGCTATGGGTTTTCACTAGGGATAGCAGCCTAGTCTTTTTCTTTTTCCTAAGGCTTGGTTCTATGTCTCAATTTTAAGTTAGCAGAGTTGTTTGTGCCCTGGTATGACTTTTGTTTCTTTCTATTGTTGTTGGGTTTTGATGGTGCATTTGTATGCTATTTTTTGGGGTGTGGGTTCTTGCCCAATCTTTTTTTTTTTCTTTTTCTTTTTATTCAGATCTGTCATGTGGCTTTGGCTAGTCTTTTGTAATGATATTGCTCCCTTTTGGGATGTTCACTGGTCTGCGTGCCCATATCTTCTATTTCTCTCTTTGCTCTATGATTAGGTCTTGTTGTTCCTAGGGTTTTTTATCCATACCATTTTTTTGTTAATTTTTATACTTCCTTGTTCTAGACAAAAATTAGCTAAGTTTGCATGCATACATGATGTGTCTACAGAATGTAATTATATTCCTTATTTAGACAATAAAATTACATTTTATTTTTATTTTTTTTCGGGAAAAAAATATTCATAATATACATTAATTATAAAGTTAACCCACACATAATTAATTTTTTTTATAAAATAAAGCACTAACATTGAAATATCTGTTGGCCCTCAGTTTTGGTCTATTTTTGCTTAAGGAAACTTACTTAATCCTTATATTTTCCATCCATTTTCCATCACATCCATCTCATTTTGATGTATTTTATGTATATTCGGGTGTTTAATTTTAATTTTGCAATTTCTAGAAGTTTTTATGAAAATTGAGTTTCAAGTGCAATTTTGGACTGAATCAGAAATTCCCGTAATAGCTATGTGGATGACATATTTGCAGGACACTTGGCTCGAGTTTGATGTATGGATGGACAACTTGGGAACTAGGACTGAGCTAACTCCACTTGGTTCGGCTAGAACAAGCTTTATTAGGCCCGGTTAAGGCTGCTCAAACATGACTAGTCACCAGAAAAAGCCTTAGGAAATAGGGCAATTTTGAGATTTTATGGGATTGACTATATTTCTTGGGATGAATTGGATGAGTTTGACTTAGATAGGTGGATATGAGTAGATATGAGTGTTATAGATAATATAAATCAATTTGTTTCATAAACCTCTATTTAAAGCCAAGACTTTGATGGCTTTTGTAATGGAATTTGTATGTAACTTTTGTATAATTGGAGTTGGGAGCTAATTTGAAGAACTTGTTTCATTCCAATTTGTTGTTCATGCTTGGTTGATTTACTGAAGTTGTTGTAGCTGAGATTTCTTCAAGTGTGCAAGGCAAGGGTGGAGGGCCCCCACACCAAGCTAAGTACCTTCTTGTTCAATTTATAGTTTTCTAGACTATTTGTTTCAAAATTTAATTTAGTGTGTGATGATTGCTGAATGATAATTGGTTTAATTCTAATCTACATATGAAGGGACACAAAGGAATTTAAGTTAAATTCCCCTTCTATTTGATCTTGAACTAAAACTGAATTTCATTCTCCATTTCTCATTTGAAGTTATTTCTGCATTTCTGGTTTGAAACAATGGTGATTGTGATATAGTAGGATTGTAAAGAAGGACAATCTGGACCTCCTTAGTTAGGAGCCTCTTCTTTTACATCTTCTACATCATAAGCCATTGTTAATTAGTGCTCTTAGATATATCTTCATCAAAGTAGTATTGTAGGGAAGGACAACCTAGTTCTCCTAAGTTAGGAGCCTCTTCCCTCATATATTACATAAATGAAGTAGAAACTGTTAAAATAGGTTTATATTTGTAATATATACTTCCTTAATTCTTCAAATTTTATCTTCTAAACTTGATTATATCTGATGTCCATATACAGTGGATTTGCCTCCAAGTTTTACAAACCCGGATTGATAATTAAATACTTGTGTTAATTTAGTCAATAAATTAGCTCAACATTTTGGCGCCGTTGCCGGGGAGGTAATTATCAGCATAGTCAAATAGAAGATAAACAAAAACACTAAAAATTTAGCTAGTATACATTTCTCTTGGTTATGTTTCTTTATGCCTAGAAATAGAGATCCTAAAATTAGGTTTCCAAAACAAAACCCCCCAATAAAAACATAAAGCCAAAAAATGACTACAAAATCCATTTTCAACAACAAGATCTAAAAAATGATGTTAAAGAATAGGCTACAAAACTACCTCATTCCTCAACATTCTTTCTCATCAAATCTTTATGATCAAATAAATTTTTATGTCCAAACATTCATTAAAGTATATTTTTTAAATTTGGATATGAGTTTACTTATGATCTTGTTACGAAAATGGATGCACTGGAAATTCTCTTATACTTGAGAGAATGAATTATTTTTCTAAAGTAGAATAGAATAGAATATAATAAATAAACAAGTAGAATAAATTCACAATAAGACTTCCATAATAAATTTGTTTCAAACTATTTCTTCAAATCATTGTTCAATATTCATTTGAAAGGACTACATGGAAAAATGCAGTAAGAACAAGCCTATTTTGGGTAACCATATAGGATCATTTTGAAATCATGTTTTTTACATATCTCTTGAAATCTAGTTTTGGAATCCATTTTGAAGTTTTCAATTTATATCACAAATAAAAATGTGATCAAAATCAAAACTAGGTCTCAAGTGAAATGTTGAGGACAGGGTTAGTACAACCTATATTTGAAGTGTCTAATGGAAACATTTTTATCTGATATTAATAGGGAAGATAGCCCTTGGAATATAGTTTCCAAATCAATTTGAATCACTTCAATCAGGTATCATATGAAAAAGTTATTCTTGAAATACTAACTGCTTGTCGAAAAATCTGCATGGTGACAATTCTAGGTCTTGACTGTTAATTGGCATATTTGAAATACCAAATCATATTATTTTAAAAACATGTTTATATGGGGGATATATATTCAATTCTAGTTTAAGACACAATTTTAATCATCCCATTTGGAGGTGAAATGAAAAAGTTATTCCACATTTAGTGACTGCATGTCTTCAAAACAGTATAGTAAAACTCTGCCTCATAGGTTTGTTCATCACCAATTTTGTGATATCAAGCCTAAGAATTTTAAAAAAAAAATTCTACTGGAAATAAAAAAATGAATCTACTCTAATATTCAAGTGGAATTACATTGATCTGATCTTTATCGAAGAAGTTACACTTCAAATAGTGACGGTTGGTCTAGTTAAAAATTAACAAGAAGCTCTATCAAACATGGCACTCCTTATAATTTTTATCATATTATTTTAAACCATTTTGAAAACCTATTTATACTGGAGGTAGCTTTATGAATTCACTTTAACTTGGCTTTGGAATCACTCTAATTGGATATAAAACAAATATTTTGTAAACAAAATACCGCTAAGAGGTCTAGGCTGGCCACCATTCCTCAAGGGGTAAATAAATGTAATTTGTTTGTATATAATCTTTGGACTTGTTTTCTAAGCAATGCTTGTAATGATTTACATGTTTATTGGAAGAAGAGATATTGTACACCTATCTTCCTCCATCATCTAATGTTCTATTGCAGGCAAGTGCTATGTTTTTGCAGGTCATAGGAAGAATGAAGGAGTGAACTTCATGGATGAAGTAATTTACAAATCAAATTCATATTCTAGAATATGAATACAAATGTTCAAGTCTAAGCAAAGTGAAAATTCACCTGATGTTGAGTTCATCCAATGAAACTCAAATTCTCGAAGCTTGCTCTTAGATGTTGACCAACAACACCAACAAACCCTACAACATGATTGAGATCAAGGCAAAAAGACATGAAGCTAATCATTAGAAGAAGCAGTCAAGTTAAGTGCCATGTCAAGTCACATCAATCTCCAAAGAAGCCTTTCATAAGCCATATTGTTCATGATTTCATCCATCATCCATATTGTATGTTAAGCTCCACGACCATGCATGTTGAAGTCCAAACTTATTATCTATCCATCTACTACTAAATCATGACTTCAATATAACCTATTTTCATAAGCTTTCCATACTTCCCTACTCCATTACACCCCACCTCCATCTAGACAAGAGAAAAAATAGAAAAAGATAAAAAAATAATAAAGGAGTTTGGTTGCGAAAATCCAGGAAAGTGGCACAATACAAACTCTAATTCATATAGGAAAACCAACTTGTTTGGCCAATATGAATTCTCTATTTTGTTTTACCATTTCTTCAGTTTGAGTTTGCAGGAATCATCCTCCAGAATAAACAAAACTTGGGGACAAGTCTTCCCATTAGCAAGGGGGGAAGGTTCGCAAAAAGAAACTTAGTTGTGCAGCTGAATTGAAGACGGAACTTGTATTGTTGGAGACAGAACTTATATTGTTGGCAATTGAGACCTGAAATATTTTTGAAATCAATTGCAGAGGGACCTGAAATGTTAGCAAAAACATGTATATATTGCATAAAAATGTACATGACAGAAGGGACCTGAGTTATCATGAATCAATTGCAGAGGGACCTGAACGACATCAACAATCAATGGATCAGAATCAATGAAGAACGTAGAACAGGAAGCATAAATAAGCTCCATGTTTCTATCTATATACGATATTCGAACAAGACAACTTCATCCAATATTGTTAAAGAACAATAGCAGTCATCCAATACTACAGGGAAATACAAGAATAGTAAGTGCACAATTTTGCTCTTGCAAATTCAATTTTTTGTAGAAATTTTTTGACTTTGTTAAAATTGAGTTAATACCTGAATGCAAATTCATTACATTTTCCTCATCCTATACCCATTATCTTAGACCTAATCCTATAGTCATTTCATATTCATTCCATCTCATAACAAAATATTATTCTACATTTACCTATATTTATTTTCTATATTCCGTATTCATTTCATAACCCTAACCCTAAGTATTTTTCCATAAAGCAAAAGGGATCAAAGTGAGGATTTAATAAGTTGAAACCTGCACCACAAATAAAACATTAGTATTATGGGAAATAATTTTAAACATGACCTAAATGGTCATTTTAAAATTAAAGAGATATATTACCAAACATATGGGATGTGTGCATTATGAGAAAACATACAAAATAATTCATGTATTAAATGGTAATGATACGATGGTGTAAATTATAATACTGCCCTATGAAAAGTAATACTATTGAAATGGTAACACAATGTGATGGTGCAAGGTTATTATACCAAGCCTTATGATAATACGGTTATTATGGTAAGCCGGTGGTAATGCATTGCAAACTTAAGTGATAATGTTTGAAGGGACAGACGTAGGAATTGAACATTAGTATTATGGAATTTATTTTGTTACGCAGTTAACATGACATTCAAAACAATGCATAACAAAAATAAACCAGTACTCAGAAAAAAATACGGTGGTAGCCATGATGGAAGCAATCAGCATAGCAGCAAAGCAATATATATGACAGTCAAAGGATAAGCCAATGGATTGGAGGACAACCATGAATCATAAGGTATATCGGCAGTCATGGCATAATAAGTCGGTACGCAGAAGGTCAAGCCATGACAGAATGGAAGGACGACTTCAAATAAATCAAATATAACATGCGCTAAAGTCATAATAACAAATATGAATGCAAAAGATGTCGACAACACGGTGAAAATAATGATACACAGCTCCATTTCAGCAGTTCAATGGTTATGCACGGCATACCAACCAAAAGGATAGCAACCAAATAAGTGAAACGGTCAAAACAACAAAGAAATAAACCCTGTGCGTTCAGCAAAGAAGAGCTCTGCCATTGTTGAAGCTCAGAACCGTAAATTTGTTTCCATCACAGCCATTGAGAGGCTCAAGAAAACGGTAAATGTCATTGCCATACGGTTGAAAGAAGAAAAACGTTTTGACAGTGGAGGTAAGGGTAAAAATAGAATGCTGAGTCCGTGGAGAAATAAGTAGGCAAATAGTGCCAGTGGGTTGCCCGGAATCTCGTGGGAAATTTCAGTCAACAAGCTGAGCCGTTCAAAACGCAGAAAACAAAAAACCCTGTGTGGAGGAATCACTGTGCTATGGAGAATAACGTGGAATGGGGCGAAGAAATTAAAGGACTGTGTGAATAAATAAAGGGAAATCAATTGATTTAAATGATGAAGTTAGAGACCGATATTTTCTCTACGCCAAGCTGATCATTTTTTTTTGAAAAATTCCAAGCGTTTCACAAGTGGCAGGAAAGAGTCAATCCCATCAAGTTATCAACAGTTAGAGGATTACGAGGATATTTAAATTCTGGATTTTATTAAAGAGGTGTCATACTATGGAAAATGCCACTTCAGTTAAGGATTTATCCCAATAGATACACGCTGGCCACCTGTAGATTTTGAGATACACGCTGCCACAACCATTTCCCATAAATTTCTGCAAGTTTTGTTGTTGTTAATCAAATATCAGGGGATCTCACAATTTCCTCATGCTTATTTCGTTTTCATTAATGTTTTTAAGGAAATCTCGGGATATTTTTTTTTTTAATGAAAACATCAGTTATAAGATAATGTTGCTAAGACGTGTCATTGTGTTATATACCTAGGGGAGATAATATGGGGTACCAAGGGAGGTACCCAAGGTAATAATGTAATAATGGGATGGGCCATAGTAATAAATAAGGTGGTTAAACCATGTCATGTAAGGGACCACAAGTAAGTTAATAATAATGTAAGGGGCCCATGGTATTAGTTGATGGTATGAGGAAACCATGGTAATGATGCATGGTATTGTATGTATGAGGCCTATATAGAGGCTAGAGACTCCACATGGAGGGATATGAAAAGAAGTAATCTTGTATGAACAAACATATGGCTTGTGGAGTATTCTCCTTCCTTAAGGAGTGAATGTATGGTGTTGCCCTACCTTAAGGGTTTGATTAATAAAGATCATTTCATATTATTTCTGGGTTTATTTGCATTATCTTATATTTTTATATCAGATCTATAATATTTTTGGGTTAGATCTACAACAAGTGGTATCAGAGCACTTTCTTGGGCACAAAAGTAGAGAATTTATTTATTTATTTTTATTTATTTATTTATTTATTTTTATTTTTTTTGCAGGATTTCAGGGCGGCGAGTTTGCAGATCAGATCTGTACATTTTGGTGCAAGATCTGCAAAATCTAATTGCAAATCTGGATTCTATATAAAAAAATACCCGATTTCAAAAAAAAAAAATCAGTCGAATCAGAGTCCGGATGAAGGAGATATCGCTGATCTAAAAATCAGTAGGGTTGTAGACATTTTTCGGGGCATCAAATTTTCGGCGCATATCTAGACCTCTTGGCACCAGATCTGCAAAATCTAATTGTAGATCTGGAATCTTTGTGAAAAAACACCTAATTTCAAAAAAACAATCAGTTGAATCGGAGTCCGGATGAGGGAGATATCGCTGATTTAAAATCATCTCTTTTTTCAGAAATTTTGGGTGACGGCAGGAGAGTAGCAGCATAGATCTGGAATTCTGGTGCCTGGATCAAGATTTCTATCACATGGGTAGATGCAGAATGATTGTTCCATTTCTAAAAACATGTCATAATAGAGATTCTGAGCAATATTGACTAAATTGTGACAATTTCAAATTTTAGCCAAGTAAGTGAATTTTTTCAAACCTTCATGGCTTCTAGCAAGGAATTTTTTACAGGAAAAGATGATGGTCCTACTATTGAAGAATTCATACACAGATACAAGTCCACATATGGGACAACATGTGGGACATTTTGGAAGTTTCAAATTCTGTCTAATATGAGAGGTGAGGCTCAAAAATGGAACTTATTACTTAACTACGACCAGTTGAACAAAATTTCAGATGCCGAATTGAAAAATTCTTTTTGGACAAATGGTCTCGGGCTAGGAAAAAGGAGAATGAGACACATAAGGGGTTAATTCCTACTGGTATATCCTTATTACAGATTCATGGATTGCTTCAGAAACAGAAGATCATTGTTTCTATCAATCCTAGTTGTAAACATAATTTTATCAGTGTTAATTTGGAAAAAAAATTGCAAGTCCCAGCAAAACAAATTGAACATACACAGGTTGATAATGAGGATGTTCAAGTGTACAAGGATTTGAAGATTTCTATGGATAAATATGTGTTGCATGGTGATTTTTATGCTTCAAAGATGGATAATATGGATGTTGTTTTGGGATATCCTTGGATGGAATCCGTGGGTACTATCAATATTAATGTACAGAAGAAATTCCTGAAGCTATGGTATAAAAAGAAGAAAATTACATTACAGGATATTTCCATCCATAAATAGGTAGAGCACATGGAGGCTGAAGCAGAAGATGTTCAAGGGACTGACATATCAGATGATGAGCCTTTGATGATCGACAATCAAACACAAACAGAGGTTGCAGAAGAAAATATTACAGGTGATGATACATCAGAGGAGGGCTTAGTGGTTGAAGTCATATTGAGAAAGAAGACACCACAACAGGCAGCACAACAGGGTGAAGTCAAGCAAAAGCCATCGTGGGTTAAAACTTCAACATATCATCACCCACATCACTCCGCAAGACAACCATCAAGATGGAAACCAAGTAGTCACATGACAGATACAAAGGAGAGACGATCCACCTACTACACATCAACACAGAAGAGCTGCCACGGTCAACTTCCATCTCAAGTGAGCGAGGCACCAGCGAGATCGAGGGTTCACCTTTCTCTTGGATGGCTAGATGCACGTGCATGGTATCAGTGGACTACTCTTTTGAGTAGATCTTATTATTTGTGTTCTTCCCATGTTTCGGGGACGAAACATGCTTAGGGGGTGGAATGTTATATACCTAGGGGGATAATATGGGGTACCAAGGGAGGTACCCAAGGTAATAATGTAATAATGGGATGGGCCATAGTAATAAATAAGGTGGTTAACCCATGTCATGTAAGGAATGGGCCCATGGTATTAGTTGATGGTATGAGGAAACCATGGTAATGATGCATGGTATTGTATGTATGAGGCCTATATAGAGGCTAGAGACTCCACATGGAGAGGATATGAAGAGAAGTATTCTTGTATGAACAAGCATATGGCTTGTGGAGTGTTCTCCTTCCTTAAGGAGTGAATGTATGGTGTTGCCCTACCTTAAGGGTTTGATATCAATAAAGAATCATTTCATATCATTTCTAGGTTTATTTGCATTCTCTTATATTTTCATATCAGATCTATAATATTTATGGGTTAGATCTACAACAAGTGGTATCAGAGCACTTTCTTGGGCACAAAAGTGGAGAATTTTTTGTAACACTAGGGGGGTTAACCACCTTATTTATTACTATGGCCCATCCCATCCTTGGGTACCTCCCTTGGTACCCCATATTATCCCCCCTAGGTATATAACACCTCGTGGTCCCTTGAGAAAATATCGCTCTGCCTCACTGTAGCTGACAGTCGTGTCTACCGCGAACTCAGTGATAAATCCTCCTATTATTCAATCGAGCCAGTGGTCCATAGCTCGCGCTACCCTCTCTTCTGAGGCTTCTAATCTATGCACTAGTTCCGGAGTCCACACTATTGGTTTATCAAGCCTACACCTTCCTTGGTTATCTACTAACTTTGTGATCCACTCATACAGCTCAGACGAAAAAGATGGATCCAACCACTGTTCCTTAGATACTCATGGATTTCTATTTTCTTGCGTCGTGAACTTGTGAATCTTCTTGTCCAACCACTCTTCAATTTCTTTCTTTGTAGGATTCTAGTGGCACGACATCAGGCATCCTTTATGCAAATCCTGGTCCCAGCAACGGAACAATTTATTGGCTTGTATGGGCCTGACCAGGTTCAGGGATGATTTAGCGAAGCAAATCCCATACTACTGGCCCTTTCGGTAACAGTTCGCGGAGCGCGGACTAAGGTCTCACTCGAAGTAGTATGGTAGGGTGCTAGAACTAGGTTCTGCACCTTGGGGATGTCTAATGGGCTTAGGGAGGTCCGCAGCCTACAGTGCATCTTACGCGCAACCCTACTTGGGGCGCTACCCGTATAATGCCCAAGCCTTTTGCTACTTAACTAATTACTTAACATGTGTGTGTAAGATTTTTTATTATTACAACATATTCAGCAATCATATCAAAGAAGGTGACACATAAACCAATACAACATAAATAAGATAATGCACAACAAATACATTGAAATAGGAATCAAATTTTATTTTATTAGTCTTCAATCTTGCTTACAAACTGGACATTGCCCTGCGCACTCAATTGCGGACTCTACTAGGCCTCTGCACACTCAGCTATAGAGCCTCTTCCTACTACTACGACCCAATACACTTAGAATCCTACTCTAAGCTTGAACCATTCCTTCGCTACTTTCTCTATCATCTACTATCTTTACAACTTAGAGCCTCACTCTATTTATACAATCCCATGGTCCGCGGACCATGGGTAGGCCGACATGACTTTACATTACATTACATTACTTTAGGGTGGACAGCCCTATGACTTAACCTCTACTTCGCGTTCCACTCCTGCAATTCATGGAGTCTTACAAAGCCTTTGACCAAAACTTGGGCTTTGAGCCCCAAAACCTGCTGTGGGGGGATTCCATGCCCAATAGGCTTTCTACATGGCGTTTAACTAGCTCAAACACAGTCTAATCATCAAATTATACTTCCAGGAACTTATGAATAAACTCCTTGAACACAACAACAACTACATGGGAGAAAATTGCAAGTACATTCTTTAATCTGAACAGCATTAGAGTGTACTGGAAACAGCCCCACTCAATCGTGAAGGTTGTCTTGCTCCTATCTTCCGGTGCAATTTTGATCTAGTGGTACCTAAAGAACCCATCAGTAAAGGAATATGCTTCCTCGCCACCTACGTTGTCCAACAGTTCATCAGTGAATGGAGCCAGTAAAGTATCATGTATGCAAGCATCATTTAGCTTTCTGAGATCCATGCATATCCTTATTTCATCCTTCTGCTTCTTCTCTTGTACCACCATTGGGCTTACCCAGTCAGATTCATCAATAGGCTCAATAATACCTATCATGAGCATCTTATCTAGTTCTAAGCGGACCTTTTCTTTGTACTTCCGATTAAGATGGTAAGGCCTTTTCTTAACTAGCTTCGCGTCAGATTTCAAGGTGATCTTCATCATATCTAGGTCCCCGATTATCCCCTTTAGATCCGAGAAGTTGGTAAGGAATAAATCCTGGTATCACGGAGCAATTTAGCAACCTTATCCACTGTGGCATCGTCCCCGTAATCTCCAATATTCGCGAATTTTGGCTCTACCTCCATACCAATGTTTACCTGTTTTGTTTTCAATGTCGCAGTTATATCTGGATTCTCAACCTATGGTCCTTCAACCTCGTGGTGACCTTTTGTTTCCCTAATGCTGATCTTTTACGGATCTTTGTCCTCTTCTTCAGCAATTACGTTATAACATTCTAATGTGTGACTCGGCTGAGTAGCCCATCCAAGTTGAACCAAGTCTAAAAGATCCTGCAGTATCCTAAATATTGTTGCTTTCACCTCTTGTAGCACTTCATCACTACTATCAAACCCATCTTCAAAACTAAATGTCATTATGAATACTTTGTGCAAAATATCTCATTCACCTATCCCATGGCAGAGCTCTGGTTCTACATACCAGTTCAATCCAAGGTGTGACAGATCAAGTGCACCCATTCAAGTTGGGGCTTCTCTCCATAAGTCTGATCCCATTTTGCCAAGTGTGCATGCAGATCATCCTACCCATCATACTTGTTTTTCATTTGCATCTTCAGCTTCCCAAAGCGAGTTCTCATCATTCTCCTACATTCACGCAAATCATCAAAGCTTCCCTTGTGCGTACCCCACCACCTTGTGGGTGTAGTGTGCAGTGTTCAGTCCAACGCCTAGAAGCACTAATTTTCTGGTACCTCCCTTTCAAATGCATCTAGAAAAATATCTACATCATTCAGGCCATCATAAGTGGGCAAGTTCCTTACCTCTAACAACACACAGTGCAGTGACCGCGTCATCATGTCACAGCTCAACGTAGTTACTTCATGTAATCGACTCCGCCAACACTCTAGTTCTTCATCAAAGTCCGAGGTGAATGAACTCTCGCGATCCCAGGTAATTCATCCATCCACTGTTGGATTCACCCAATCCTGGTCTCGCACTATTATCTTATAGATACAGTCCAGATCGCCATCACTCTCATAATCATAGACTGGTTCAGTATAACGTGAACCTTCAGCAAGATCTAGGGGTACTATTACGCGTAGCGATTTATTTTCAAATATCATCTTTCACTTCTTTAGAAAGATTACTCTATTCATATCAGTAGCCCAATCAATTCCCAGAAACACAAGATTTTTTTCGTCCACTATCTCTATCACTTCAAATTTAGCCAACACACTCACACCTTCAATATCCTTAGTCACTCTGTGCAACTACCCCATGGGGATGACCTTCTACTCATTCGCCATCCTTAGCTGAATCGAAGACCACTATAACACAAGTCTCCCCATTCGTTCCCAAGTCTATTTAGGAAGGAAATTTGCATCTGACCCCAGGTCCAAGATAACTTGATCCATTTCATACTCTCCTATCTACGTAGTCAATCTCATCTGCCGTCTCATCCTTGTTTTATGCTTACCAAGCTTTTGTACTACGCATGGCTCAACAAGAGTGTTTGCAGTGCATTTATTTATGAGCTCCTATAGCCCCTTCACAACCTTGTTATGGAATAGTAGATTCATGTAGGTCTCCAGGAAAGTTATAAGCATAGAAGGGTCCATTTCCTAATCAGTCTTATCCTTGCTTCTAGAGGTGGAGGCCTCAATGAAGCTCTTCTTTGCTTCCATGAAGGTTTCACATGCGTGCTCCAAATTGAACTCAGCCTCCTTCGTTGGAGCTTTGTGAACCCATGTACTATCTTTTGCCTATTTTCCCTTGTCATCTCCTGTTGTGATTCCACTTCAAAGCACTGTATTCACATTTGGATCCTCTTCACGCGGCTCAGATCTCATCATCTGCAGGTTCTGAGTAGGCGAAGGTGGTAGTGCCCCTTTGTCACGTATCCTAGCTATCAACATAGGACAATCTTCCATTTCATGATCAAACATACTGCAATAATTGCAAGACGAACATGTTGGGTTAGTGAAATCACAGGCATAGTGTCCTGGCTCTCCAAAATTGTAGCAACCAACTGTCCCTAACCTCTACTAAGTCCTCCTTCACCTCGGCCTTGTCTGCGTCCTTGAAATCATGTCCGCACCATCCCTGCACTCTGATCAGGGAGCCGTGTTTCAGCCTAAACCCTATAGGTGAGAGTTTTATTCATCATCAATTCATAACTCCTATAATTACGCTCATCATGCCCTACCGACCTACCAAAGTTGCAGAATAGTTGTTGCGGTGTCTATACAAACTTCTGCAAGAAATGATAGTTATCTGTGGCATGTTTTCCTACTACCTAAAATATAGTGCACCATAATGAAAGCCATGTGCTCAGTCCTACTTGAGCTTCTAGCCTCAAAGGCATCGGTCCTCCCTCTGTAAGGTATTTCACAAAGATCGGGCAATGGTCTTTGTCATGCCCCTGAATCTTGCGTTTTAGACACCATACCTCTTCGTGCACCTCTGGTCGAACTGTTATGTCATGTTTCAAGCTTTGCATTTCAAGGAAAATATTTTTCAACTGTGCATGGATCTACTGAACCCCCATATTTGGATCCTGCATCCGTGTTTCATGCAGGCTCATTGCAATCTCTAAGGCCTCTGCCTGAGTTGTTATCTTCTGTTGCTACGGTGCAACCCTTAAGTGTGGCAAGAGTGAAGCCACAAACCACTTGCGATGTTGTTCATCTATTAGGTTCATGTTAGCTTCGTGGAGTGTACACTTCAACCTTTGATCTAGTTACCAAGTTGTCTCACCTGATTGCATCATGATTTCTTTGAACCCTACAATCGATTGTGCTTCAAATTTAGGCATACTGAATTCTCTATTCAGTGTTGTCTGGATTTCTACCACTCCAGCATTTGGGTTATCATTAGCATACTTGATACCACGTTAGCGCATGATCCTACATAGCACTAACCAATGTTGCCTTCTTCATGTTATCATCTGTAACACCGTGAGCTTCCCATATAGCTTTTCCAACGAACCAGAATTGGTCCGGGTCCTTATTCCCTAAGCCTTTGAACAAAGGTAGCATCACTAAATTTTCCATACTGAACTGTGGTGGACGTGGACGTGGTACAGGTGAAGTCACAGGTGATGGTGGTGAAGTTGGAGGTGGTGTTTGTGGGAATCCTTGCCTTATTAACTGAATAGCACTTTGCAGAGAAACCTTCTCTATTCCCTCTTCGTCATCTCACGGAGGTGAAATCAATGGACTATATTCAAGACCTTTTTTTCCTTCGTTTCTGTAATTTTTTCCACTTCGCTTAGTCGCGAACATCAAGGTAGCCACATAACCCATTTTTCACACAATAACATTTTAATCCAAGTATTCAAAGATTTCACATACTGACCTTGCGGTCCTTTGAAAAAGCATTACTCTGCTCGCTGTAGCTGATTGAGGTGTTGACCGTAAATTAAATTACAAATCCTCCTATGACATGATCAAGCCAATGATTGACAGTGTGGGTAATCTTATCCTTCGATGCTTCCAAAATTCGCATTAGCTCTGGGGTCCACACAATAGGACCATTTAGTTTCCACCTTCCTTGGCTATCTGCTAGCTTCGTGATTCACTCATATAGTTAGATCAGAAAGGAGCACAAAAGATCTCATGGATCTCTGTATACAAGTACCTGTCCATCCACTGTCCCTTTGTCAATTGCAGTTTTTTGCTCTCCTGCGCCGCGAATTCGTGGATCTTTCTATCTAACCAGCCTCTAATATCTTTCTTAGTCAGATTCCAATGGTACAAAATCACACATATCTTATGGAGATTCTGGTCCTGGCAACAGAACCATTTGTTGGCTTGAGGTGGCCTGACCCAGGTTCATCGTTAATTAGCCAAATCCCTACACTACTGGCCCTTTTGGCATCATCCCATAGAGCGCGGACCAAACTCTCGCTTGAAGCAATATTGGGGGATGCTGGAACCAAGTTTGTGCACCCTGACATGGTCGTGATTTTTTTTATTCCCCTTATTCCTGCCTACGTGTGGTTATTTCACTCTAGCACTTGGCAGATGAGATTTCTCTTCTGTCCTTCAATACCTCCGCGAAAGGTACGACTGACCTTCGCACAACCCTAACCCTTGATCTAGACACTTTCGTGTTGTTAAGGCAGTGTACCGTGCAGATTCCTAAACTAGTCCAAGTGTCTTATTTATCTTATTAGATATTCACAGTTAGCACTGCATAAATAGAAATTATTATATGTGTTCAATTATCCACATAATCATACACATTCACGCACCACATAAGCATTATAAAGAAAATTCATACATAAAATAATAAGATGCAGTAATCAAAACAAAGACACAAAAATTTCAACATACTTCTCTTTATTAATCTCTTCCAAGTGATTATAGACTCTATCCACCCTATGCACACAGCTGCAGGGGTCCACGCACTCAACTACAAACTTCTACCCTAGCCCTCTGTGCACTCAGTTGCAGACCCTCTACCTATGCTATGACCCGAAACTTAGACTTCTTACTTCAGAGCTATCACTCTCTTACATTATCGATTACTCTAACTACTTAAAGCTTAGCTCTTTTTATACAATCCAATGGTCCATAGACCATGGGTAGATTTCCTACAACCAACTTTAGTTTACAAAACTAAGGGTGGAAAACCTTTTATGACTTATAACACCTATGTGCTCCACGACCACAAAATGCGAAGTCTTTGGGGGATATCATTCCCAACATCCACATGAAATTACAATTGTTCAAAATATGTTCAGAAGTTTCTTATTGTTGTTTGCATAAAACACATCTAATGAGTCCCTCAAAGCCTCTTTTTTGGAGATTTTCCCAAGTCAAGATTTTGTTGTGAAGTACTAGCCATATGAAGCATTTCAACTTGGTAGGAATCTACCATTTCCAAATATATCTATACCACCATCTATCAATTGCCTCCATCTCTAAGTTAACAATCTCAGGATATGTTGAGTTGGCTTTAAGCTTTCCAGTAGAGAACTCCTAGCTCCAAACCAAAGAGTCCCTACAGTTATTTAATATTACTTTGTTAAGATTTAACTCTTTTATGTAATAACTCCATTCCATCGCTAATGCATCCCTTAATCCCATACCAGTTGTTGTCATCCAATAACTTTGTTGCAGTTGTGTATAGAGAGGGTTTTTTACATCAAAAAATAGGTGAAATCCCTTGTTTCTAGTGCTTTCCTTAACTCTAAAGACAATTTGTATACTTTGGTCCCACCAATAAATGGAGGGCCTTGTTAAGAATGACTTTCCTTCCATTCGCCACTTTCCAAGCTAACCAATTGAAGAGATGGGGGAAGGATGTAAGAAGAGCTTTCCCAACCATGGAACCTTTTTTGTGTGTTTTATGATCCACTCTACAACGAATGTTTGTTTGTATATTTTTCTCTAACGATAAGACACCACAGACCACTCCCAAATAGACTTTCCACGAATTTTTCGGAGCTAATGCCTTGGAAAAACAGGCAATATTTTTAAAACACCATCCTCCTATATTTTTAAGGATCGAAAGTATAGACTAGTTTGCAAGATGTATATTCCTTTTGTAACTTTTCTCAGCCCACAAAAAATTAGAAATCATCTCTCTGATCCCTACAAGAATAAAAGCAAGGATTTTTGCCAAAGACAAACAAAATATAGGAATATTCTCCAACACTGATTTAACCAAAATAATTCTACCACCTAATGATAGCCAAATATAGCACTAAATATTTATTCTTTGTTCTGCTTTTCTAATCATCCACATCCAATCATCTTTGTGATAATTATTTTATTTAAGATAAAAACTAAGGTATTTGAATCTCGCTTCCAAATATGATATTAAGTCCCTATAATACTAGTTTATTCCCTTATTATTATTGTCATTGTAGCCGCTTATTGTTATTGTTGTGCCCATGTTGTCCCCATATTGTTATTAGTGTGCCCCATAGAAGCCCACTATTGTTATTGTTGCACCCTTACATTATTATTTTTATGTCAACTTTGACTATATTGTGACCCCTTAAACTCTTATATATAGAAAGGAGGTCTTGTCATTTGTATCATCCAAGAATTGTTCATTTGTGTAATGTAAAAGAAGTTTCCCCCTCTAAGAGGCTAATTTTGAAGTTGTTTCTCTATATTTTCTTCTATTTTGTGAGCTGGTTGCATAACAATTGGTATCACAGCTTTGGATTCTAGGGTTTTGCTGCTTCAAATAAGTCATCGTGGTATTTTCACTATAACTTTTGTTCTACAACATAGAAAAAATAAAAACCTATTTGATACAAACTCTTGATTAACCTAGGGTCCAAATTTCAAATCTTTTATCGCTATCGTTTCAAAGATATGATCCAAGGACTTTATGGTTTTTGCAGGCTCCCGAATTATATCTCAAACATGTGACTTGAGGAAAATCGTCATAACTCTCTCTTTGAGAATTAGATTGAAATTTAGTAAAAGGGTACAGAAAGAGGATAGGTTGTAGTCTTTTTGTATTGGTTTCAGGACCAAAGGTTGAAACAATGACATGTGGAACTTCGTACAAGTTCACTCTATTGAACTCATCTATAATTAGGTCATTTTGGGCAATTTGGAATAACTCTTTCTTGGAGAATCCAATCATGATCAGACTTGTGGGGTTAGAACAAGGACTTAGAGGGCTACCACAGGAGGAAGTTTCAGACCTTGGAGATCTGAAATTGTACAGATACAACAGATTCAATATCGAGCTCTTACAAAGCCAAAAAAGGTGTGTAGTCTTTTTAAAATTTTGCATAAGTTTGGTTTGAAAAATTAGTTTGAAGGAATTCAAAGGACATAGTGAAGCATAGTTATCATTAATTGATGCCTCGAAGAAAGAAAATGGAAACACCTAGTAAGCAATCTGAAAGTTCTAGCATGACTCATCAAGAAAAGGAATAGATGCAACATGATATATCAAAATTACGAGACCAAGTGCAACATATTTCACTCTCACAAAAAGTAACAGAAGCTAATAATGGCATGGAAGCTAATATGGATGGCGTGGAAGCTAATTTGGATGGCGTGGAAGCTAACATTGAAGACTTGAAGAAAGACATGGAAGGTTTGAAAGGAGGTTTGGCAAAGTTGCTACAAGAAATGCTTCCTAATGGCAAAAAGGTAGTAGAGGAAACTCATGATGAGAACAAAAGAAATGTTAGTCATGATTTCATAGACTCCAACATTGGATTGAAGACCCACCATGTTCCAAAGATCGATATGAGGAAGTTTGATGGCAAGGATCCCGTAACATGGATACTATAGATGGAGGAATATTACAATCTCCATAATACATAAAACACACAAAAGGTACGCATTGCGACTTTATATTTGGAACCCAATCCATTTGTATGGTATTGATGGCTTTTCTCTCGTAAACAAATTGTCACTTGAGCAAGTTTTCCAAAAGAAATGATAGAACAATATGAGGATACAAAAAGCAACACCTTTTTTAGTCAATTGATAAATCTCAAACAAAAAGGTTCAATGGTGGAGCACATTGAGAACTTCCAAAAATTGAATATAAGGGTAAAATATATTGCAAAGGAGCATAGGATTGGTGTTTTCATAGGGAAATTAAAGGATAACATCCAACATGAGGTTCGCCTTTGGAAACTTGATTCATTGGAGAAGGCATTCAGGTTGGCAAGAAAAATTAAAAGACAAATTATGGCAACAACGAAGCCTACCAATCACAACTATAAATATGGAAGTGTTGTTTCTCCTAGCTTTCCATATCCTACAAAGTTGACATCACAACAATGGGAAGAGAAAAGAGCAAAAGGGATTTTTTATAGTTGTGATCATGGAAAATTTTAGGGGAAAATGTTTGCCCTTAGGCGAAGTTAAGGGGTTTTAAATTTTTAGTGGGGGAATATTTTGTATCATAGTACATTTTTACAAATCAGCTCAAATAGCCCACCTTATTTTAAAGGAAAGGGTAAAAAATGTAAACTTAGCCCTTGAAATTAGGAGTAACAACCTTCCATTCGCCCTAATTTTCAATAATATGTTTTATTTAAGTGAATCCTATGGGCCAAATACCATATTTATAAAAGAGGTATGGTAAATTAATAAAAATATAAATAAATGCTTTTTTTATACTTACTCAAAAGGTATGGTAAATAAATAAAAATATAAATAAACTAAATGTATGGTAAATAAATAAAACCTCTTTTTATATTTAGTCCATAACCCTCTTTCTATTTATGAAGGCTCCAAAAAGAAGTTTTATTTAAGTGAATCCTATGGGCCAAATACCATATTTGTAAAAGAGGTATGGTAAATTAATAAAAATATAAATAAACGTGAGGTATGGTAAACAAATAAAACATTTTTTTATATTTACTCCATAAGTCATCTTATATTTAAGAAAACTCAAAAAATGCATTATATTTAGGTGAAACCTATGGGAAAAATACTATGTGCCAAACCATGGGCTAGATTATTAATTTTTTTGTAAGCTACAAAAGGATCTATTCTATTATAGGAAACTAAGAAAAAATATGTACATGCAAAAGGTGATCTCAACCAGCCCCGAGGGGAAACCGGGTCTGTTGATCCCTATCAATCTAAGAATAACAATACAAAGCATGTAAACATACACCACCGAGTCTACAATAAGTATCTTACGCTACTTACTTACAACATTATGATTCTACCTACATACAACATTATAATTCTTCCTTCATACATCCTTATAACAGTTCAGGAACATTTAAAAAAACAGGTTCTCCTAACGATTGACAAAAGGATTAAATTGAAGACAAAAACATAAGGACTCAGTCTACCATGACTTCCGTCTTGATCTCCTCCTTGTGTTGCCCATTAGTTATCATTTTCAGCATAGTTTGAATTTCCTCTAGCCTGGTATCCTGCATCTAGATAGAGACATGTAGATTTTTCATCTCCCTTCTTAGATTGGGGATTCCTTAAGCCATTTCAATCATCTCTTCTGCTACCTGTTCCATGGATTTTGCTATTAAACATTTCACTACCCAATATACATGTAGGGCTTGTTTATACAAGGATAACCGACCCCTTGTGTTTCTTAGGTCAGGTAAAAGGATGCTCCAGTCCTCCGTTTCAGGGTCGGAGGCTTCCTGCAACACATCATTCTCCAGCTCCTGGATAATTCTTCTGATATCCTCATTCTTCCCTTCGTTATACGCCTTTTCTGCGTCCTGAGCCATTTGCTCTGTTGTTCTTCGTCCTCATTTCTGGCGATTTGTATGTTGCATCTCGGCTTCACAAGCATCATCTTGCCAGCTTCTTCCCCAACCCCTGCGACCTCTACCTTTGCCTCTACGGGAGGGTCTTCCTCTGTTGGTGTTTCGGCTGCCTTGCCCTTCCTCAACCGTAGCCTTTCCCTTCTGTTCTTTCCTGCTAGCTTCCATTACTCCCTCACCTCGACCTTCTTCCTCTTCCGACTGTTCCTTCTCCTGATTATTCACCCTCCCCGCTCTTCCACTGGTTGGCAGATGTTTTTTAGCTTCCTGGGGATGTCCTCGCACCTTAGTTCTTAGCCTAGCTTGCTCCTTATCATTCTGAGCTCCCTGCTTATCTTTGTCCTGGCCCATTTGGCTCCCTTTCTCATCTATATTTTCTCCTACCATCCTTCTTCTCTCCGCCATTGTCTCCTACCCTTTCCTGAGGCGGATACCCGGTTTTCTTTAACTGTTATTCTCTGCCCTCACCACTTTTCTAATTCTCTGGTTATCTTCTCCTTTGCGTTCGTCGGATCTTAAATAATTATCGTTACCTATCCTACACTCCACCGCCCCAACTTCTCCATCATTCTCCCCTGCTCTCGCCATTATTCCTTCTCCTCCACACCTCGGTTTTCGACCACCTCTGCATACCTGAGGCTGATTAATTCAGGAGGTGGCTTGAGCTTCCACATCCTGCTTGCCATCATTTCTCTGCATCGTGTCCTTTTATTCACCCCGATCGGGGTACCATGGGCTAGATTATTATTAATACCATGCAAAAAAAATATTATTAACCAAAATATTAGTATTAATAAAAAAAACAATGGCACATGGTATTGACCCATGGTATTCACATGGAATGTAGCCTATTTAAATCGGGAATTAATCAGCATAGGTCCATCTTTACTCTGGATCTACTAAGCCCCGAGAGGGATCAAATATCATGATATGCAAACTAGCATAGAGTGAAAAAATATTTGATCCCTCTCGGGTCTTGGTGGATCAAGAGTAAAAATGGATGTTGTAATTTAATGTATGTTAAACATTTTAACTTGTTTAAAATAAAAATAAAATAAAAATCAATTATTAATTTTATTAATTTTTATAAATTACTATTAGTAGTTTTTAAGCTTCAGGTTTATGATAACCCATGGTATTGACCCATGGTAATACCATGGTATTCATGTGATCATAGACTATTTAAAGGGGAAATTCTATCATCTTAGATCCATCTTAATTCTGGGTCTACCAAGTGCTGGGAGGGATAAATAGATTTCATCTTCTAAGAGTGGTAGATGTGGAGTTAAGATGGATATAGG
Source organism: Pinus taeda (assembly GCA_000404065.3). Classification (NCBI taxonomy): domain Eukaryota; kingdom Viridiplantae; phylum Streptophyta; class Pinopsida; order Pinales; family Pinaceae; genus Pinus; species Pinus taeda. The sequence goes on along the minus strand of APFE030103706.1, from coordinate 553 downwards.
TTGGTTTTTATGATAATGAAGATATTAAATAGACTTAGGAAATTATATTGTAAAAACATCTTAAGTGAATGGTTAAAGCTACATTTAGTCACTTCACAAAATTTAGTAAAAAATACTGATATCTCCATTAATATTGGTTTTTTTTATTTAACAAAAAAAATTCAAAACAGTGAAACCTTATCACTCTTTTCGCATCACGCTCGCAAAAGATTTCTCACCATTTTTCAAACATTCTCAATATGATATCTTCATGAAAAATTTTAGGTACTTATGTTGGATTAGTTGTTTGAAAAATAAGTTGGTTTGTACAACCTTTCATCTTCTGTGCTATTCTTATTTTGTCCTAATGATCTGTAGGGGTTGGAGTCACTGCACCATATTTTCCTAAAAGGTGGAGATTGTTCACCAAAAAGGAAATTAATCTACATGTTACAACACTGTTAAAAAAGTGAGACCTATGAGGGTAGTGAATTATGCTAATAAGCAATTTAGATTGAGAGAGACGTAATTAAATTTTATTATTTAATTGAATATTTCCAATTAAAATAATAAT
>APFE030103705.1:0-11356 GCA_000404065.3 Pinus taeda | reverse complement strand
TAAGATCTCTTCGGCACATGTTCAGATCCGTAGATCTGACTGTCTGGGTTCTTTCTGAAGTCTTGAAATCATCTATGCCCGAAGGTACGTAGGTACAGTGAGCGAAAAGTGTGTACATATGCAAGCACAGAAGGGTTTCAGGTGCGCCGGTACGCAGGCACAGAAGGGTTTCAGCTGCGCCGGTACGCAGGCACAGAAGGGCTTCAGGTGTGGATGACCGCAGGCAGTTCAATGGACTCAGAGCGAGGTACGCAGGCTGGCAATTGAGCAGAGTGCATACTTGTATGCAGGCTAGCAGTTGAGTAGGGTGTGTACTTGTAAGCAGGCTAGTAGTTGAGCAGGGTGCATACTTGTATGCAGGCTAGCAGTTGAGCAGGGTGAGTACTGTATGCAGGCTAGCAGTTGAGCAGGGTGAGTACGTAAGCAGGCGAGTAGTTGAGCAGGGTGCTTACTTCTCTTAAAATCTTTGTTTATCATTGTTGTGTTCTTGGTGTTGAAGTGATGTCTAGTTTCTAGTATTATGACAGCCGCATGAGAAGTGATTGAGTATATCTTTATGTGATCTGATGAACTAGATCTGATTGATGACTCTCATTGTATATGTATTGATCTAGTGATTGAGTGATTCAGAAAGTTGTTTAATTATGAGCTTCAATGTGGTTATTGGGTCCAGTATGAAAATTGGATGAAATGTGGCCCTTTCAGATTATGTGTTGTGCTTCAGTGTATCCAGTGTGAAAATTGATGAAATGTGGTACCTGGAGGAGAGAAGGTTGTAGGTCAGCACCTATGTACTAGTATTTAAGCTAGTACAAGAGCTAAAGGAAATCTTTGGAGCATTGTAGCAGGTAGTAGCCTGCGTACTAGTAAATGGATCGGCTTATACAAGAGCAAAATGGGGTTGTAGCTCCCGTACTGGTATAAGGCTGCACTAGTACAAAATATTGTAAAAGGATTTTCTTATTAAGAAAAAGATTGAGATGACTTGCAGCAGGTGGTTTTCTCCCGCATTGGGTTTCCACCTTATATCATGGTGTTCATGTGTGTGCCTTATGTGTGATGATCTATTCTATGTTACTGCATCTGTTAACTGATAATATGGTTGATAATGTTCTAATGCACTCATTGAAGATCAATTAACTTAATCATAAGAAGTTGTGGAAGTAGCATATATGAATCTGGTTATGGAAATGAAAAAGTTTTATTAATGTGATAATACTGATTCACCCCCCCCTCTCAGTATTATTTCCAACACTATATGCACAAGTACTAGCTTTGTCGCAGCTGTCACTTCGTCAGCTAGCACAAGTCCGCTAGGTGCTCAAGCCAACTTCTATGAGCTCTAAGAAGAAGCTTCTTAACTAATGGATGGAAGCTAACTCGAAGGAAGCTAATCTGCTTTCGAAAAGAACTGAAAAGATGAAAGAAAGCACAAACCCTAGCAAACCCTAATTTGACAAGCTAGTCCTACGGATGTGAAAAAGAGGATGCAAGCTATTGAAAGAGATGCCATTACTTCTAGGAAGGTAAAATACATGTGTCCAAACTACTTCTATCTGAAGAAAACATCTTTTTGTATTTTTGAATAAGTTGTTAGAATTATCATGCATGTGCTTTAATTGTTTTGACTGTGCAAAGGTGGATCGGTGAGAGGAAATGCTTGGAAGAGGTTAGGAAGGTTTAGAGAGGGCCTAAGGGGTCCCTAACACCCTTCCAGATATTTTCACAGAGTTTGGCCATCAAGAAACCTCATTTGTGAGATTCTACAGGAAGTTTGCAAGGGTTCTACAAGATGTCCTAGAATTTCTACAGGATGTTCTGCGATTTTCTACAGGATGTTTAGAAATGGGATTTTGGAGGATGGGTGGGTGAAGAAAGATGAGGGAGTGGGTATGGAGGTAGGATAGGGGTTTGAGGTGGTCTAGGGACTGGTGGATGGAGTTGAGAGAAGATGTAGATGGCTGAATTTGTTCAAAGAGGGCTGAAGGAATGTTGCACAAAAAGGTAGGGTTATGTGAACAAAATGGCAAACGTGAGGCAAGAAACCAAGTTAGGGGATGGAGTAGACGGGTCTGATGGAGTTTGGGTGGATGGAGAAGTGGTATAGGTGCTCTGCAATTTATATTTCCAACTGAACCAATAAAGACTTGCAAGAAATCAAAGACCTAGTTATGCTAACCTAATCTAATCTAGCTAACAGTAAAGAGAATGAATAGCAGCTTTATTTGCAAGGAAACCATGTATATTAACTATGCAATGAAGCATTCAAAGATCTAAACATGTAACCAACTTCTGAAAACGAAATAGTACACTAGTGATTGCATGGCAAAGCAAAAATATTGTTTTTTTTTGGGGCAGCAAGGTCGCTTTGATCCCAGCCCCTGATCCTATGAGGGAGAGGTGAAATCAACGGTGCTCATTGGCCTTTTTCTGAAGCTTTTTCCCTGTTGATATCCTACCAACTTAATCTGAACATCAAAAGCCTTTCTAACCATCAACAGTGACCTAGTTAATCAGGACAATTTAATCTACCTACAGAAATGATTTTGCAAATACATAAAGGACAAATAACGATACATAAAGGAGGCCTTGGCTCTCAGGTTGGGCCCAACCCTAAGAGCTACGGCTCCTATAAAGAACTCAGAGCTGATGCCAAATAGAACTGCTTGTCATTATCAAAAAATAGTCATCACCAGAAAGTTATACCACAACGGCTACAAGAAAACGAGCTAAAAGTAACAGCACTATAGTGTACAAAAATACAACAGTTCCAAAATTAAACTATGAAGGCTGAGGCCTTCTTATTTATACATTACGAGGGGCCTAGCAAGCCTCCTAAATTCAAGGGACTCAACTATCCCAACTGTTAGTAGACAGTCACTCTTCCCAAATCTGCTTGGCTGCCTTTAAGATCTGTTTTGGTGGCCTGTGAGCTCGGAGTTGAGGGTGGAGATCTCGAGGAAGGGCCATTTAATGTCAGAGACAACTCACCTATGAATCCTCACCTCAAGCTTGGTTGTCACCTAGCCCATGATTGCTTGGTTTTGCTCCAACATTTGTCCAAAAAAACCTGAAATAACCACGTATTAGCCTCCTAGGTAGAGTGACCACCCTTATTCATTCAAATAACATAAACATACTAAAAAACATGCATAATCTATGAAAAATGGAGGATTGAACTAGGACAATTAGGAAAAATGAGCCCAATAAGTTACCCAATTCAGGGCTCATTACCATTCCATAGGCTCTTCCAGCATTCTGAAGATGACTGCCTTAATCTCTTGTAGATCTTCATCAATTTTGTTGGGCATAGAATCCCCCCACAGCATGGTTTAGGGCTCAAAGACCAGTTTTGGTCAAATAATGTTGTAAGACTCCGTGAATTGTGGGCGTGGAGCGCGAATGTATGTTGAGTCATAGGGTTGTCCACCCTAAGTTTTATAATGTGATGTAATGTCATGTCAGCATACCCATGGTCCATGGACCATGGGATTGTATAACTAGAGTGAGGCTCTAAGTTGTAAAGAGAATGAGAGATAGACGAATATGAATGGATTCTAGAAGATAGCGAGCATAGAGGAAAGGTCTAAGTGTCTTGGGTTGTAGTAGTAGAAAGAGGCTCTATAGCTGAGTGCGTAGAGGCCTAGTAGAGTCCGCAACTAAGTGTGCGGACCCTTGCAGCTGAGTGCGTAGGGTGAAGTTGAGTCTATAACCCAAGAAGAAGAATAAAAAAGAGAATATTGATTCCAAATACTATGTATCTGCTTTTGTATTACTTTCTATGCATTTATACTATTTTGTTTATCGGGCACGCTTATATGAATAAACACTATTAAGTATAATTGGGCTCATACAAATAAGTTAAGTAATCAGATAATATCGGGTTAATAGTAAGGAACTTGGGTAATAACATGAATCACGCCTCGAGCAGGGCTGCACAAAGATAGCATCGCAGGCTGCGAGGGACCAATAGATGTGTATAGTGACATGTGCGTAGGGTCAAACCATGAACCACTAAACAAACATCAGACATCTTTAGGGTGTGGAAACCTGGTTCTAGCACCTTCCCATACTACTTCGGGTGAGACCTTAGTCCGTGCTCTGCGGACTATTGCCAAAAGGGCAAGTAGTGCTGGGATTTGTTTGGCTAAACCATCTCTAAACCTAGGTAAGGCCCCTATAATCCAACAAATGGTTTCATTGCTGGGACCGAGATCTGCATAAGGGACGTCTAATTTTGTGTTGCTAGAACCCAACAAAGGAAGAACTTGAAGGGTGGTTGGACAAGAAGATTCATGAGTTTGCAGCATAGGAAAATATGAATCTATGAGTATCTAAGGAACAACGGTTGGAGCGCTACTTATATACGGAAATCCACAAAATTTTCTTTGCATCCTTTCCTTCTAAGTTGTATGAGTGGATCGCGAAGCTAGCAGAAAGTCAGGGAAGGTGTAGGCTCAACAAACCAATCGTGTGGACTCCAGAATTAGTGCGTAGACTAGAAGCGTCAGGAGATAAGATCGCACAAGCTATGCACCATTGGCTCGATCAAATTGTAGAGGTATTTATCACTGAGTTCGCGGTAGATACGACTATCAGCTACAGTGAGGTGGAATGATGCTTCCTCAAAGGACTGCAAGGTAAGCATATTAAATCTTTGAACACTTGGATTGAGATGATATTGTGTGAAAAGTGGGTTATATGAATAAATTAATGTTTTGGACTATGCAAAGTGGGAACATCTTTAGAAGCGGAGGTAGTGAAGAATTATAAACTAGTCCCTTAATTTCACCCTCATAGGAAAGCGAGGAAGAGCTCGCAAGAGTTTCTCCGAGAAGCGCAGTCAGTCTGATAAGGCAGCGAATTCCATGCTTACCACCTCCACCTACATTGCCACCCTTCTCACCCTCACCTCCATCTCCACTTGCCCCACCTCCGCCACCACCATAGTTCAGTATGGCAAGTTTGATCAAACTATCGCTATTTATAGGAGTAGGGAATGAAGATTCGAACTTATTCTGGTTCATGGTAAGGGTGGTATGGGAAGCACAAGGTGTCGTGGATGATAATATCAAGAAGGACACACTGGTAAGCACATTTTAGGATCGCCCATTAACATGGTACATCAAGCATTCTAATGACCATCTAAATGCAGGAATCGCAAAAATCCAGACCGTGCTAAACAGGGAATTTAGTAGGCCAAAGTCAGAAACACAATCAATTATTGGGTTTAAGAAGATCATGATGCTCTCGGGTGAGACGCCCTGGGATTTGGACCAAAGACTGAAGAGTATTATTGGCAAGGCCAATGTGACTTTGATAGATGGACAGCACCATCCATGGTTTGTAGTGAAACTAACACAGCATTTAAGCGTGAAACTATCACAACAAAATCTTTCCACCGAGGCCGAAGCTTTGGAGATGGAAATGAGATTGCATGACACCCCTATGTAACACCCTGCTTTGGGAGTCCAAAAAATCCATGCGCAACTACAAAATCTATGTCTGGAGATGCAGATTTTGCAACAGGACAGGGCATCTCGGCCAGAGGTGCGTGAGGGGGTATGGTGCATAAAATGCAAAGGCTAGGGGCATGCCAAGGACCACTGTCTAGTGTCCGTGAATTACTTCATGGGAGGAGGGCCAATGCCATTAAGACCTAAGGCACAAGCAGGACCAAGCAGGGCACCTGAACTATGGTGCATGATCTATCAGATAGGAGAAAAACACACTACAGATAATTATCATCTATTGCAGAAGTATACGCAAATGTCTCAACAATTGTTTTATAATTTCTGCAGGTCAGTAGGCCATGATGAATGCACCTATAGAAGCTATGAACTAATTTAGACTCCTACCTACAGGGTGCAGACCAAAATGCGAGCCCTCGACCCAAATACAGGAATGGTGCACACTGGATTTTAGGGGCACGAATGAGGTCAAGGTGGAATAGGACCAGGAAGGGATCACAGACAACTAATTTGTTACAATTGCGGAGTGGTAGGGTACTATGCCCACGATTGTACAATGCTGACAAGGACATCATGTTTGTACTGTACTTAGTTTGATCATGAGGCAGAATACTGCCCTACATTGATAGTGAGGTTGCACAAAAAGGGGTACTCTAGCCTACTCTGACTCAGGATTTGGAGGATGAGGTCTGAGCCATGCGAAGAAGACCCAAATGTAAACATAGCGCTTAGGAGTGGTATGACCATTGGAAATGGAAAAGGTAAGCAATTAGAAGAAAGTGCGTGGGTTCACAAGGCTAATACAAAGGAACTTGAATTTGATTTAGAACGCATGAAGGGGACATTCATGGAAGCTAAGAAGAGCTTCACAGAGGCCTCCACTTCAGGTAGTAAGGATCAACTAGAACTAGGGACAGATCCTTCAATGCTCACTACCTTTCTAGAGACATGCATGAAACTGGTACATGATAGCAGGGTAGTAAAAGGATTGCAGGAACTTATCACTAGGTGCGCGAGGTTAGGAGAACTGCACGTAGTCAGGAAGATTGAAAAGCATGCATTGCACATAGGAAGGGAAATGAGGTTGACTATGCAAATCGGCGAGTATGAAATGGATAAGGTAATCCTGGATCTCGGATCGGATGTGAATGTACTGCCCAAATAAACATGGGAATGCATGGGCAGACCCATGCTATAATGGTCTCCTATTCAGTTGTGAATGGCGAACCAATAGAAGATCTTGCCCATAGGAATATTGCAAGGGGTAGTGGTGTATATTGAAGGTGCGAGCACGCAAGCGGATTTTGAAGTGATAGATATTGTCGTGACAGCAATCCCTATCCCACACTACTAGGAATAGATTGGGCCACCGATATGAACCGAGTCATAAATATGAAGAAGTGCAAAACGATTTTTGAGAAAAAGTCACTACACGTAGTAGTACCGCTAGATCCAGCCAAAGGAGCACGATACACTGAATCGGTACGCAACGATGATAGTGATGACGATCTTGATTACATCTACAAGATAATTGTGCACGAACAGGATTGGGTAAACCTGACTGCAGGTGGAAGGATTTCATGGGAGATCAAAAGCTCTTGCACTTCAGATTCAGATGAAGAAATAGAATGATGGAAAAATTAGATGCACAAAGTAACAACGCTCAACTTCAATACAATGATGAGATCATTGCGCTGTGTGACAACAGAGGCAAGGGATTTGCCTATGTATGATGGGTGACAGTGGTGGATGAATTCCTGGAAAAATTGGAAAGCACTGTACCAGAATGGTAGTGGTTCAACGCTCTAAAATGGGCACTACACGCGACGCCCGCAAGATGTTGGGGTACACATCAGAGAAGTTTTGAGGACTAGTGCGGATGCAAGAGGATGTTGCACCTACAATTTGGAAAACCCCAACTAAGGATGAGAGCTAGTTACCAGGGTTAAAACAACTTGTGCGCCCACCTTTCTTGATGGGTACAGACATATGACATGCATCCCGCACAACCGCACACCACTTCCAGAATAGAGAATTGGAACAAAATGCAGTACCAGGAAAGCCGAAGTGCACCAAGGACTATCCACAAAGAAGCATTTGACAGGGTGTGTGAAGTACTGAATAGGTTTTACCAGGTGAAATGCACTGACTAGGACCTGCACGTACTAGCGTTTCGATGGGCCTATAGGAACATGTGCAAAACCCTTACCACGAAAACAATTCTAAGGTTGAGAAACAGGGTAGGGACCGTAATTTCTAAGGCATACAACGGTGAATCCACACATAATAGCAACCGCAGTTGCGATAGTGCGTGAAGCCCAGGACGAAGAAATCATGCAACTATGCAAGGTAGAACACATAAGGCTTCAGGAATCCATTCGGCAAGGGAACCTTAGACTTTGCGAACTCGAAAAAGACTGATTACAACTAAGGAATAAAAGAATTTTGATGGACGTAGAGGTTAAGAGGCTGGAAAATGAGATCAAGCAAGCATGTCTCATCGATAAACCAAGGATGGCAAGGCATGGTGCAAACGATCATAATAATGAATTAGAAGACTATTACCAAGAATTGATTAATCTGCTGCCATGGCTAGGACCAAATATCACCAAACGGAATAACTAGGGGAACATACCACATAGAGGAGAGCGTGTGGCACCATCTTCCGCGAGGGAAATTCATGGTTTTCCGCAAACTATCCTGAGGGGAAAAATGGAGCCCCACACGGGTGGTGCGACCACCTGAATAGCCATCAGAAGAACAGTCTTAGCACTCCAAGCAATTGAAAGGGAATACGAGACTATAAAAGAGTCTTCTTGGGAGCTGCGCGATAAGGGAGGTGCACATAGAGTCAGCATGTCACAAGGTTCGTGCCCACGCATGGAGCGCTGTGCTGCTGCGTGGGTAGGCTAGTGATCCAAAATGGATCTAACATGGACTTCTAAGTCTATGAATTTTCCTCTCAGAGGAGAAATGAAAGTCATTGGATGATCTTGAAAATAGTCTCATTTTGTAGATTGTTTCATTCTAAATCCAATGCAATTTGAACGGGCCAAAACGGACTCCAGACGAAGGAGTTATTGTAAAATAAAGTTTGCCCATTATCCTCAGAAAAGGAAGCAAATTCTTATAAAAATGGACTTAAAGGCTCATTGAAGAAATCGCATCGAAAAAAAAGCCAAGCAGTGCTAAAGGACATGGCCTTAAGGAATTGCAATAACGGCAGCACGATTGCACGTGGACCGTTAGATCGGACGCGTAGATCAACAGTGGAGATGGCTTTATTGCATTGCACAAAACCATGGGAGAAGGACCAAGATCCATGTCGTTGCGACTTGCGATAGTGATACGCCAATGTGATCAGTGATTGAATCACACAATAAAAGGGGTCGTTGACATATGCCACATGCGATTGGGGCCTATAGCGATACACCGATGCGATCGGTGATTGGAAATCGGTGAATCCCCAATATAAAGGGACAATGCAACAATGCGATTGTGATATGTGACGGTGCCGATTAGCGATAGCGTTGATGCGAGGGGGCTGATAGCGATACGCCGATGAAGTGGGGCCGATAGTGATATGCGATGCGCTGATATCGACGATCGATGGATCCCCGATATAAAGGGTTGTTGACATATGTGATCACGATTTGCGATCAGGGTGCGAACACGATGGAGTTATAGACGCGATTGCATAAATTTTGAAATCTGTAATTTTGGATTTTTATGTATTTTCGATGTATTGGGTTTTTTGGCCATACGTAGTGCGATATGTGACATGCGATGAAAAGGTGGACCCGATAGGATTTTAAGCGCAATTACATATTATTTGAAGTCCGGTTAAATGACTCATGATGTGTTTTTCATGCATTTCCTGAGTATTCCGTTATATTTCTATTTTCGGGATTATGGCAAGGGGAAGGTCAAACAATCAGGTTCCCGTAAACATTGGTTCCTATTCAATTGCAAACTAATGCTTTTGGGAAATAGTCGGGGTTCCAGGCATTAGGCGATTGTAACCAAATGGTTACAAAAACACAGAAAGCATAGAGAAAGAGGATTCCCAGAGGCACAAGCAGAGGAACGCTCAGAGAGAGCTCAGAGAAGCTCGAGACCCCAGGGATGCTCAGTGAATACTTAGGAAGAGTAAGGGAATGTTGAGTGATGCACAAAGGCAGTCTGTGGAGTGAGGAAGGTTCGATGTACCATAAGAGTTGATCAAAGCCAAACAGAGAGCCCGAGAGCCGCAGAGCCAGAGCGCTTGACAAAGAGAGCCACCAGAGTTTGGAGGCTTGATAGAGGCATAGCCACCAGAGGTTAGAGGCAGAGCCAAAGAGCCAAAGAGCTCAAAGAAGACTTCTAAGAGCCATGGAGCTGTAACGAAGTTTAGAACAGAAAAGAGATCAAATGATCAAGCTATTGTTGATGTCCGATGTGTGCTGAAGATAGAAGAAGGAGTTTCAGAGACAGTAAAAGAATTCTGAGGGATTTGGTGCAAGCTAGAGCTCAAGATAGATCAGAGCACTAATTGAAGGAGTCTAGTCCAGAGAAGCCTAGACCTATCTACGAAGTAAGGACAGCCAGGGGTAAGATGGTATTCTAATCCCATAGGTATAGTTGTAAACCTATGGAGTTGAGTGTGGAACTTGTAAAAGAATTGAAGCCATAATCCCAAAGAGCCTAATCGAGTTGATTAGAGCTCAAGGAGACGTAGCCCAACGTATTAGGGTGAACTCCATGATGGAAATAATACTGAGGGGGGGGTGAATCAGTATTATCTGGTCAATTATTTTCTTTTCAAACCCAGAACATATACGCTACTTCAGTTAGAGAAAACCGTGTATATACGCAACTACAGATAAGGAAACCCGCAAATACCATGCAGACTTATAATTTAATATATTCTACAGATGTTGAACATTAATTTTTACATTAGAATCATATAAACAGTAACTAGGAAAAGTAAAATAGAGCAGAAGACAATCACACACAAGAACACAAGATATAAGGTGGAAACCCAATGTGGGTGAAAACCACCTGCTACAATATGTCTCTATCTTTTCAATTAGAAACTTATTTTTACAATGATTATGTAATGGTGCAGTCCTTTACCAGTATGCAGGCTGCAACCTGTAGAGAGCTACAACCCTCTCTTTTCTTCCAGGGACCACGTTTCATAAATTTTTAGACTGGATCCATGAATATCAATCAATTATCAAACAATCTCTTTTTCACCAATTAGTACTGAATCAAATAAACACTTCTCCGGCTGCTATACCCAGAACACAGTAACAGTAATCACACACCAATTATGAACCTAGAACACTGTAGCTAAATAGCAGAAGTAGCTAAAACATAATTCAAGAAACGTACGCTACTTCACTATTCAGAAACCTGCATGCATACACTTCTGCGTCGTGACCAACCTGCGTATATGCTTCTTTCACTTGCAGAAACAGCTTGTATATGCTTCTTCGTCGAGACCAACCTACGTATACGCTTCTTTCACTTGCAGAAACTACATGTATACGCGCCTTAGTTTCATTGAACCTGCGTACAGATCTATAAAGGATAATTCACTCTTTCAATCATTCAGACATTAGCTAACCCAGATTATCAGATTTATAGATCAAGCGTGCGCCACATATCATAGATCAAAATCATACAGAGATACCACTATTCAAGCTTTAAGATTTTGACCCATCAAGAGAACTTATCCTTCCTTTTTTCACTCAGGTTCCTCCTTCATTCAAATCCAGATCTGCACCATAACCCAATCACTAGTATTCCAGATCTAGCATGTTATTAGATTTTCAATAAATCAGATGATCCTTTGCCTAATGGTCTTCTTCCTCTTTTATAGTCTTTCCTTTCACAATACC